>JAGDYQ010000117.1:2608826-2623160 GCA_021962125.1 Bulinus truncatus | reverse complement strand
CTATCCAGCAGCTTTCCAGCATGTTCCAATAAAGCACCAGCTAGAACTGGCAAAAAAAAAAAAAATTGACAAGATTGAATGTGCACAGCAGCTACATATGAATTCAAATTCAGAAAATATGATGGGGGTCTTACCGACAACTCCAGTGGTTCCATCCCCAATCTCATCATCTTGAGATTTAGACAACTGCACCATAAGTTTAGCTATCTGGTGATCGACATCCATAAGATCTAAGATGGTGGCACCATCGTTAGTGACCGTCACATCACATGGCCTCATTACATCATCTGTCCAGGCCTACTTAGGCTCCAGGGATGATTTTAGAATGACATTGGCATCAGATTTAGCTGCCAGAATATGGGACTGTAATATAGTCACAAAGAATACAATTATACAGACATTATTGAACAAAGAAATGACCCCAAATTCAAAAAAAAAAAATTAAATGTAAATAACTTCAATCTGGAGATTGGAAGATTTATTTGTGGGGGGGGGGAGGGTATCAACCTTTAAAATTCAGTAACGTAGTTCAACAAGCCATTGCAACTTATTCAAGTATTTGTTTTACTTTTGAAATTTCATTTCTGGGATCTGGCAACAAGTCTGCAGTCTACTACCAAAAACACCCAATTAAATGGGTCATTCAAAATATGATATCACAGACACAGCCTTCTGGAAACTGCCATGGAGGGGGGGGGGTCAAGTAATAAGCTTGACTGAGGGAAATATGCATAGAAGTTGTAAGCAACAAACTTAGCTGTGACTAAAAATAATTAGAGATTTAGACTTCCCGTCATTTAGTAATATTGTACTGAACATTGAATGTTCAGCAGTCACAGTTACATTGTTTGTTATACCAACCTAGGTTTGCAGAACAAGAAATGTTAATGAGCTTTTTTTTGTTTACATAGTTTTTTTAATCAAATGTAAATTTATTTTGTTCTCTTATCGGGCTTTGGCCAAAAGGAACTTTCGAGAAAACGAAACTAACCTTATGTGCCTCTTTTCCCGTTAAACGGGACTGCCTTTCTTGATCCCGTAAAATAATAAAAGGCCTTCCATACTCATCAAACGCTATCTGCGTTGGTAGGAAATTCATTGCCGAAAAATATGTTATTATGAGGAGATGATAATCGATTCAAACGGCCATTAATCCACGGATACCGGCATTGAGAAATTATCAAATCCGGAAGTCAGCCATGGACAGGGTTAATACTGCACTTCTGTACCAAGTACGATAATTTGAGGTGTCGATACCAATGTGCACTCAGTGTAAGAAACTAACTTGTGAAGAGAAATACTTTGTTTATAATAGACTAGCAAGCTGTTAGTATAAAACCGTATAGATAGATCTGTAGTATACTAATAGGTAATTAAAAATATGAACAATATAGTCTCCTCATAAAAGCTGGTTTTGAATCTGTATCGGATATTCGAATTCACGTTGAGGCACACAGAATGACCCAGACGTTTGAGACCAGGTGACCGATGAAGGTGCTCAAAATTAAGAATGTAAGAAAGTATTAATGACCTGGTGGCAGTCCCGTAGCGTGAAAATTCTACAGGAGGGGCCAGGCATTCTACGGCAGGGGCCAGGTAATACATTTTACCAAGTAGAACAAATAAGCGGGGGGGGGCAGACAAAACGCAGGGGGGCCGCCCCTTGGCCCCCCCGCACGCCACGGGCCTGCCTGGTGGGCGACCATAAACCCCTCCTGGGCACAGTAAAAAGCGACTGTTTATAAAACTATAATGCATGTTCCCTGGAAGGAACACTTATGAGAGGTCTCATTTTGTCCTTGAAATAGCTGGATAGGCAACATTAAAAAGTACCTAATTCCAAATACCAGGAGTAGCCACGAATAATGTCAATAAGAGCTGCATTCAGGATGTTAAAATTAGCTAATATAAAAAAAAAAAACTGCCCACATTGGAAGAACCGCATGTGGCTTTAAGAGTCGTATTTAGCCATCTCCTGGGCGATATATTCTGTGGAAAATTCTATATTTCCCATTCGATACCGTCACTGCATTAGGGAATTTCAGGGCACGCCCCAGGGGGGCCCCCCCCCCTCCCCCCCCCCCTTAAGGGCCCCCTGGCCCGGGGCACGAGCCCCCACTGCCCCAACAGGGGGCCCCCCCCCCCCCCTCGCTGGGTGCTGCCCCCCCCCCCCCGTCTAAAAAAAAAAAAAAAAAGAAAAAAAAAAAAAAAATAAATAAAACGAGAGGGGGCCCCTTGGTGGGGATTGGGGGCCCCGGTTAACTTGAATTCCCTACGGGCCTGGGCACGAGATTAATTGGTGGCAATCCCCCCCTTGCTGCGGTCCTGTATATTTGTTTCCCCGAAAGGCCGACTAAGATTGGAACTATCATGGAAATTATACTCAGTGTGCATATTCAATTTAAATTGATTTTTTCCGATTTTAAGCTGCCATATTGGTGTATTTGAGTATTAATATCTAGGTGCTGCGCTATTAAAAAGGAAAATAACATAAATGGCAATATTTCTTTAGTCCTTAGCAGAAGACCTTTAAATAGCGTTGCGCTTTTTGTATAAATTTATGTTCTGTGAGATGCCCTAGTACATGTACATGTATTAGCTATAAAGACTTGGTATCGTACATAGAGTAATCACACAACCTAATAGGACCGGAAAAGCTTGTTGGCACACGCTATTTTCCTTTGACTAGAGAGTTCGTTTTTGTTTGGCTAGACTCTAGTCGTCCATGGCAACATAGAAGACAAAGTTAACATAGCGATTTTTCTTTAAAGAAATGAGGATTGATCTCATCTAAAGGGCACTTAGGTAAATGCCGCATCAATATAACAAATGTGACAGCTTTTAAAATGTACCGGTACATTTTACAATTACAAATAAAAAGGTCATTTTCAAGTCCAGTGAAGTTATTGAAAGCAAGCTAAGTCAAATAAGCAAATCTAATCATTAGACTAATGACAAATAAATAATAATGGCTAATGAAAATAAAAAGAAGTTGTATTCTATTAATGAATTTAAAGTAAATAGAAATGACCCCTGAAGTGTAGACAATGCAATTGAATATGAACAGCAGAGCATAAAGGTTCTACAAGTAGACTGAATGGCTTTTTTTTTAAATTACTGTTGAATTAAAATGAAATATTCAAGTTTTGTTTTAATTTAGACGTGAGCTATTGTTGTTCTGAAAGTTTTTTGTACTTGCACATATTTTTCACGATTGCATGGTTTTATTCATATATTTAAATTCGTATTTCTATTTTTCAAGTCAGGTTGATCAAATAGGCATCATGTCTTTTTTTGGATTAACTCATGTTGGCTATCAAAATTCCCTCAAGGAAGTTTCAGTAGCTTCGCAGAAGGATCCCATTCGGTCAAAGACACAGTTGGGATATTTAGCTTTGCCACCTTTGAAAGACTTGAACCCACCTCCTCGTTCAATTGTTCCCATCGACGATGTATCACAATATGGCAATGGTCCAGATCGTTCCCATAATGAATACTGCAGGCTAAGAATGAAACATATAAGAAATCCAAGAGGTCAGTAGAACAGCTTTTATTTTTCAATTGTGTACAGAGAAAAAAAATAATGTTTCCATTAATTTTCCTTTGAAAGACCTGATCTTTTAGTCTATGTCATAAGGATGTAAGGGCATAGAGCAATAAAAAATACTTAATGAGCTGTACCATTGCCAATATAAGAAATTTTGGGAACAAAAATAATTCAATAAAAAAGGAAACTGGCCCATTAGTAATAGCATAAAACTCATTGACGAGCCACATTTGGCCACCCATGGCATTGAGATTGACTGATAGTTTTCTTATTTCAAGAAACAATATTGTTTCCAAGAACTGTCATATACCGGTACTAGCAAAACCTCTTCATTTTGACTTTGACTGAACACTCCAAGAACAAATAAGGATTTAAGATATTTTGCTAGATTTAATTCAGTTTTGGATGAAAACTGTTTAGAAAAATAAGGACATCAATGTTGTATCAATATTAAAAATGCCTACGTGTTGGATCCCTTTAAAACTCATGCTTTTTATTTTCATCATACAGATCCGCAGAACATTTATCTTCGACCTGCAACCACAGCTCAGAACATTGGATGGTGGAGAAAAGATGAACCTATTAGGAGTACTCTACCTTGGACTTATGTGCAAAGAAAACCTGTAGTCCACAGTGAAATGAGCAGGTAACACAGTGTAATACAGTGTAATACAGTGTAACACAGTGTAAAAATTAAATTTTTTTTTTGTTTTCAGTGAGGTCTTTTTTTTCATGTCCCTCTTAAGGTCAGCAAGAGCCATTAAAAAGCTGCAGAATATTGATGGATTCTGTAGGAGACACACTGCTCAATTAACAATTTCAGTTGATTCAGACACCTTAATTAAATAGCCCTAGGCTTTCTAAGACTTTGAACAGTTCTATTGATGAGGTGGGAATGGGGCCACAGCACTCAAAGTTTTCACACTGTAAAGTACGGCTCTTGAAAATGTGACTAAAGGATGCCTTTAATCATGAATCTGTGTATACAGTGACCCACCAGATTTGTTATGTCTAAGAATGTCCTTTCTGCTTTCACACCACATTCAGTGGCTGCAGTGCACATGAAAATGATGCTCTGCTGTGGACATGAAAAAAAAGGCATTCTGCGTTAGACATGGAAATAATGCCGTTTCAAATACCACACCCCTGAGATGATAACTTACATTGATTTTTGAGACATAATTAGGCGCCATTCTGTATCATGTTTAGTTTTTGTTTTGGATTGTTGAACTTTGACTTTAATTTGTTTAATGAATTGATAGATGCAAAGTATTTAACTATTTCATTAATAAATTATCAGTTTTATCACCTTTACTGTTATTTTTTTTCAGATTTGTTGATGACATGAAACTGACCAACAAGCAGTTTACCCTGTTTTAATATGATATTAAACATAGTACATTTGTGTGAGGTAAAATTAATTTGATAATGAAAATTCTAAATTTAATAGCATTTATCTTTTCAAATGTGTTAACTATGGTGTAATAATTAGCTAGTAAATGGAAATAACTCAACATATCCAGAACCACAGTAAATAAACAAATTTCATAAAGATATATAGTTATTATGTAATAATAATATTATGTAGTTTGTAACCAAATGAATACGTCTTTAATTTGGTTACATTCTCACTCTATAAGCATGTTTTTTTTTAGCCTTTATTGAGATGCCCCTCTAAGCCCATAGTTTTTCAATGTTTGAAACTTTAATATATGCTAATAAAAACTGTTCTGTTTTGAATCTTTGCACATATTAAATTATCTATACTACAGAAAATACTAGTTTTTAGAAATTAAACATAGCAAATACATGTAAGTACATATATGTATTTACCTCACTGAAAAAAACCAAAGATGATATTTTTTTACATTATTTCCTTCTTCTTCTTCCTTTGGCTCTACAGCACAATAAGGGCCCTGGCCTGCCATACTACACTTCTCCACTTTTCCCGATCCATGGTCTTCTTCCTCCACTCTCTAACTCCTATGGCTTTCAGGTCTTTCTCCACTTCCTCCAACCATCTGCTTCTTGGCCTGCCTTTAGGCCTTTTCTCATTAGGTGTTGTCTTATAAATCGTTTTTGGACCTCTGTTGTTTTCCATTCTTTCTATGTGCCCTACCCACCTTAATCTATTCATTTTAATTTCAGCTGTTATATTTGGTTCTTCGTACAGTTCGTACAGCTCTGAATTGGTTTTACTTCTCCACTCGTTATTGTCCTTTACTGGCCCATATATTTTCCTAAATATTTTCCTTTCCCAAGTGTTTAGCATATTTTCTGCTTGTTTGCTGATGGTCCATGTTTCGCTACCATATGTTACTGCTGGCCGGATCATTGTCTTGTATATGGTTTTTTAAATTTTTCTGGAGATCTGTCTGTTTTTCAGTATTTTATGCAGTGTATAATATATTCTGTTCCCTACTTCTATTCTGTTTTTTATCTCTATCATTATATCGTTTTTCTCACATATGGTTGATCCCAGGTATTTAAATGCTCTATCACTGATTTTGAAAAATTTTTCTCTTCCTACTTTTTCATTTCTTTGTAACAGCATATATTGAGTCTTTGTTTCGTTTACTGTTAAACCTGCTTTCTGAGCTGCTGTTTCTAATTCTATGTATGCTTTTGCTATATCCTTGCTTTGCTTTCCTATCAATGTTATGTCATCAGCATATGCAAGGTATTGGATGGGTTCTGTAAATATTGTTCCTGTTTTCATAGACTTTGTTTTTTCACTTCTGAGGTAGTGTGTTATAGTTCCTCGCTTATCCAACTGTACGTTTCTTATGACTTTTTCTAGGGTTAAGTTGAAAAGTATGCACGAAAGGGAGTCTCCTTGTCTAAGTCCTTGGTTTACTTTAAATTCTCTTGAGCTTTCCCCTTGGATTTTCACTTTGCTTCTTGAGTTGTTTAATGTCATGTGTACTAGTCTAATGAGCTTGTTGGGGATACACAACTCCTGCAATGTTTTGTAAAGATAATTTCTATTGATGCTGTCATATGCCATCTTGAAATCTATGTACAGCTGATGTAGGTTTATATTATGCTCATAACATTTTTCTAGAGTGTTTCGAAGGGAAAAGATGTGGTCTGTGGTTGCTCTGCTAGGCCTGAAACCACATTGATAGTCACCTAATACTGTTTCACTGAAATTCCCTATTCTGCAGGCTATTATTTTTGTTAGTATTTTATAAACAGTGTTGAGAAGTGAGATTCCTCTGTAGTTGTTGCAGTTAAGTTTCGAACCTTTCTTGTGTAGCGAAACTATTAAGGCTGTTTCCCATTCTGTTGGCATTATCTCTTCTTTCCATATTTTATTGACCATCCTGTGTATTTCTAAGTGTAGTGTGCGTCCTCCATATTTGAGTAACTCAGCATTTATGTTATCTTCTCCTGGTGCTTTATTGTTTTTGGTCTTTTTAATAATATTATTTATTTCTTCTATGGTTGGTTCTTCTATTTCTGCCCCATCGTCCTCTGCAATGTTTGGTACATCATTTTCGCTGTCAGTTTTAATGTTCAGCATTTCTTCAAAATATTCCGCCCACCTTTCTAGAACCATTTCATTTTCTATAAGCAGGTCGCCTGATTTGTTAAGACACATGTGAGATCTTGCTTGGAAGCCGTTACTTTCCTCTTTGATGGCCATGTACATTTTTCTTGTTTCTTTTTCTTTTGAGTATTCCTCTAGTTTTACTAGTTTTCCCTTTTCCCATTCACGTTTTTTCTTTCTGCATATTTTAGTGGCCTTCCTTCTAGCCTCAGTGTATGCGTGAGTTGACTTTCTTGTTGCTTTTTGTAGCATTATTATCCTCAATTTGTTTCGTTCTTCCACTTCTTTTTTGCATTCATCATCATACCATTCAGCTCTTTTCTTCTTTTGCTTGTACCCTATGACATTTTCCGCTGTGTTTTTTATGGTTTGTTTAATCTTTTCCCAGTGGCTATTTAGATTTTCAGTATTATCTATATCTAGTGTTTCTAGTTTGCTTTTAATTTCTTGTGCATATTTTTCTTTTGTTTGTGGCTCTTTTATTAGTTTTTCACAGTCAAATTGGTTTGTTATCTTTGCTTTTGTGTTGTGAAAGATACTTATTTTTTGTCTATACTTTATTTTGACTAACATGTGGTCTGTGTCGGCATCTGCTCCTCTGAAGCTTCTGACATCTTGAATATCTGAACCATGTCGCCTGTCTATTAGCACATGATCTA
The DNA here is from genome assembly GCA_021962125.1 of Bulinus truncatus. Taxonomy (NCBI): domain Eukaryota; kingdom Metazoa; phylum Mollusca; class Gastropoda; family Planorbidae; genus Bulinus; species Bulinus truncatus. The sequence continues at coordinate 2,615,401 of JAGDYQ010000117.1, read as the reverse complement.
TTTGATTTCTTGTCACCCCATCTGGTGACCTCCATGTTTCTTTGTGTATTCTTTTGTGTGGAAACTTACTGCTACTAATGATCATGCCTTTGCCAGATGCAAAATCAATCAGACGCGTTCCATTATCGTTGCTTTCTTCATGTAGACTGTAGCTTCCAATTGTTGGTCTGTATACTGTTTCTTTGCCAATCTTAGCGTTGAAGTCACCTAACACTAATTTGATATCATGTCTAGGTGCTTCTTCATATAACCTTTCTAGGGCATCATAAAATTCCTCTTTGGTATTCCCTTCTGAATCTTCAGTGGGTGCATGGGCACATATTAGGGTCATATTGAACATTTTGCCACGAATCCTGAGGCTGCACAATCTTTCATTGGTTGGTTTAAAGTCAATTATTTGATTGAGGATGTTTTTCCTGACGGCAAAACCTGTTCCTAATGTATTTGTGGTGTTTCCACTATAAAAGATGGTATACTCTGTTTACATTATTTCAGTAATTGTAATTGTAAATATGACATTGTTAGATATCCACAAAAACAGTAATGTGTACTATTGATTTTTTTAATGCCTCTTTTGGCTATGAAATAATTTTTAATACTTTTCAGGAATTACTTTTAGGCAAATCACTCTAATGGTGAATTTCTATAATAAACAAATATTGTATATAAAAAATTTAAACTGCATTTATAAGAAAGAAAACAAATATAGTATATTTTACTATTTGTTTGAAATGAAAACAATTTCAGTATCCAATTTCAGTATCTTTCCATTGAGAGAATTTGTTATTTGTAATGGAATACTCAAAGCTGATATAGAGTTGATAAATATTTATATCAATAAATATATTAAAAAGCAGGTGTTTAGAAAATCTTGCCAACAATAATTACTGAGCAGTATTAAATAAAGTCTTTTTTTTTAATTATTCATTAACATATATTTTTCAGTATTATACCTTTTGTCATTTGTGTGTGTGTGTGTATGTTTTGAAATATAGTGAGCAGGATACAAAAAAAAGTATGTATATATACATTTGATAGTCCAACCTCATCATAATTTTGTGCATTTATCACCAATGAAGAAAAAAAAAAAACTTTTTGTGCTTTGTCTGATGCAAGCTTTGTGTATTAATTAAAAATTGTTATTGAAATTGTGAGTGATATCATTTCACTTATCTTAAATTTATCTACCTTTAGTTTAGATTATATATTTTTGACAAATACAAAAGTTAATTTTCATGCTTTGGGGATTTAAAAAAAAGTGTTTTTTAGAACTAAGTTTTTAAAGTTAATGAAAGTAATTTTTTTCCACCCCTATGATTGATAACAACTCTAAGCCCTGTATGCAGTCTTGTTTTTTTTTTTTAAAAGCCAATCAATGTGCATTGTTATTTTGTAAAACATTTAGTAACTATTCTTAAATACATATCTATCTTTCATTCAAGGCACCTTAAATTCAATTCAATAGCAGTTGCGATGTGTGTAACGCTGATGTATTGGATTTTTTTAACGCAGTGGTTCCGGCACCAGCCAAAACCATTATATTAGGGTATAAGGAACATGGCATAAATACATTATTTTTTTTTTTTTAGAATTTTTTTTTTTCAGGATTAGGGATAGGGTTAGGGTGTGGAGCAATATTATCTATGGCTGGTACCTGAAGTAAAAAAAATACGGGTTCGGTCGGACCGAACCGTAGCCACTGCGTTTTTTTTAACTACCTAATGCTAAATTATATATATGTTGCTGTGTTTACATTTTTCAAATTACTTTTGTTTAAAATTTATAATAGATGTGAAATAATGAATACTCTGCAAAAATCTCAGTATAGTGTAAATTGCCCATTGTTGTAATATATTTTTTGTCTTATTTCTAAAAAGTCCTATGTTAATAATACATGTAATACATCAAGGTTTCAACAAAAAACATACAAAATTTAGTCTCTTAATTTTTTTTTTTAATGAATGCCAATGTTTTGAATCAGCATAAATAAATGAGAAAATATAAAACACATAATAAGATCTGAAACAATTATAAAGAAAACAACAAAGCCTTTGTGGCCTAAGAAATAGTTTGCGCTGCCCACTGTTTAATCTCAGTTGGACATCCAGGGTATTTTTGAAGAGCGTCCAGAAGCTGCAATTAATAAATGAAATATTGCATTTTTTAAGTATATTTTAAAACATGTTTTTTTTTTAAAACATTTAAAATATATTTTTATTTTTTACCATTTTTCTTGTTTTTGTTTGTATAGTTAATTTGGGCTCACAATAACTTTGTAAATCTCAACATCTTCCGATTTCTTTCATTCTGATACCTGAACATGAATTTTTTCATTTACTGACCTGTGATGGGTGGACTAGCAAGGTCATAAGTTTGTATTCTTTCAAAGCTTGAACTCCACTATTCAAATTTCCAGTACCACTGTGATTCTTGATCAGCTCTAAGGCTTGAAGATGTTCATAAGCCTAAAAAAAAGAGGCAGACATTGGAAGTTTAAAATTTTTTTTATTTCAGATACATAGGTTATAAAGCAAACTGCATTACAGATACACATATAAATTTTCATTTTTTACCAGTCTGTAAAAACTGGGCGATAGAGTAGGTCCTTTCTTAGATTGTTTTAGCCCCTTTGACTGAGTTTCTGAAATGTGCTTTGCAAAATGGAATAATAATTTTTTTTTGGAAAGCAGTAAAATTACAATTTTTTTTCATGCAATAAATAAATACAGTGACACCTTGGGTTACAAAGTTCATTTGTTCCAGAACTTTGTTCGTAACCTGAAACAATCATAACCCGAAATATTGTATTTAATGAAATAGAAACAATTTGTTACGAGATGAATCGTTTTTTTTTTATAAACATTTAGCTGCTTGTCTGATTCTGACTAAACACAAAGAGTATGTATTAAATATAGAGAAAGGATGCAACCCAATAAATTACATGTAAATTTAAAAAGATTTAGTCTATCTTTCTAAGAAATTGATCAAAGGAAATTTGTCACTTTCTTTGCTCATCTGAATCATTAGGTGTTTCTTGCCATTGTTTCTTGGCAGTAGAATCAAAATCTTTCTACACCAAGAAACTATCAAGGGAAATGTGTCACTTCCTTTGCTGAAGAGGGCCATTGTTTTATCATTTGTCACGTTTACTGCCTTGTTTGTAACAAGATTGTTTGGATGGTGGCACAACGATGTATTTGACGTCTGCCCACTTGCTGCAAATTTCTTTAACACTGACAGTTGAAACAGTCAATGGCTCATCATCAGAGGAATGCTCCTTGTTTAATGTCTTTAGCTATAGTGTGAGGCCGTCATTGGTACTGTGCGCAATCATTTGTATCTAATGTTAAACCTTGCTCTCTCTCTCTTGTCTTCGTTGCTAATTTAAGGCACTGTTCATTACCAGAGACCAAAAATTTTCCCAGCTTTTGTTTATAATCAAAATTATTCGTCACCTGGAACATAACATAACCCGAAGTTCCATGTATATAATTTAATTTAAATAATAATAAAAGACAAAGGATGCTAATGATTCACAGATGAAATGTCATCAGGATTTCCTTTTTGTTTTCTCCATATCTGAATCCAGCTTCCTGATCAAATGCGGCTCTAAATACTTCACTTAGTAAACTTTCCTAAACCTTTGGGGGGGCCATAGGAGAAGATGAAAGTTTCTGTAGCCACAGCATAAGAAGCGGTAATGTGGCTAGCATAATTCCCAAATGCTTCATATATATGCAAAAAGCACTTTCGGTCATACTTGCCAAACATACTGCCAAACATGAATTTTATGAACTGCAAAAAAAATAATTTTACAATTTCAAGCTATTACCTTCATGACAACAGCCTTCTCATAGACCTGAATGCCAGTTCTCTTTCGAGCGAACTTGAGATACTCTGAAAGAAAGAACATATAGCATCTGTAATTACTTTTTTCAAAGAAGAGCTAAGCTAGTAGCTAAACTGCACACAAAAAAATCAGCAAAGAAATTTAAAATGTGATTCTGATTTTGTTTTCTTCACACTAAAGAAAGGCTGACAGTTTGGAGGATTAAATTATTCTACTGGCAAGTGTTGAGAAATGGCTGACAGTTTAGAGGATTAAATTATTCTACTGGCAAGTGTTGAGAAATGGCTGACAGTTTAGAGGATTAAATTATTCTACTGGCAAGTGTTGAGAAATGGCTGACAGTTTGGAGGATTAAATTATTCTACTGGCAAGTGTTGAGAAATGGCTGACAGTTTGGAGGATTAAATTATTCTACTGGCAAGTGTTGAGAAATGGCTGACAGTTTGGAGGATTAAATTATTCTACTGGCAAGTGTTGAGAAATGGCTGACAGTTTGAGGGATTAAATTATTCTACTGGCAAGTGTTGAGAAATGGCTGACAGCTTGGAGGATTAAATTATTCTACTGGCAAGTGTTGAGAAATGGCTGACAGTTTGGCGGATTAAATTATTCTACTGGCAAGTGTTGAGAAATGGCTGACAGTTTGAGGGATTAAATTATTCTACTGGCAAGTGTTGAGAAATGGCTGACAGTTTGGAGGATTAAATTATTCTACTGGCAAGTGTTGAGAAATGGCTGACAGTTTGGAGGATTAAATTATTCTACTGGCAAGTGTTGAGAAATGGCTGACAGTTTGGAGGATTAAATTATTTTACTGGCAAGTGTTGAGAAATGGCTGACAGTTTGGAGGATTAAATTATTCTACTGGCAAGTGTTGAGAAATGGCTGACAGTTTGAGGGATTAAATTATTCTACTGGCAAGTGTTGAGAAATGGCTGACAGTTTGGAGGATTAAATTATTCTACTGGCAAGTGTTGAGAAATGGCTGACAGTTTAGAGGATTAAATTATTCTACTGGCAAGTGTTGAGAAATGGCTGACAGTTTGGAGGATTAAATTATTCTGCTGGCAAGTGTTGAGAAATGGCTGACAGCTTGGAGGATTAAATTATTCTACTGGCAAGTGTTGAGAAATGGCTGACAGCTTGGGGGATTAAATTATTCTACTGGCAAGTGTTGAGAAATGGCTGACAGTTTGGGGGATTAAATTATTCTACTGGCAAGTGTTGAGAAATGGCTGACAGTTTGGAGGATTAAATTATTCTACTGGCAAGTGTTGAGAAATGGCTGACAGTTTGAGGGATTAAATTATTCTACTGGCAAGTGTTGAGAAATGGCTGACAGCTTGGAGGATTAAATTATTCTACTGGCAAGTGTTGAGAAATGGCTGACAGTTTGGGGGATTAAATTATTCTACTGGCAAGTGTTGAGAAATGGCTGACAGTTTGGAGGATTAAATTATTCTACTGGCAAGTGTTGAGAAATGGCTGACAGTTTGGCGGATTAAATTATTCTACTGGCAAGTGTTGAGAAATGGCTGACAGTTTGAGGGATTAAATTATTCTACTGGCAAGTGTTGAGAAATGGCTGACAGTTTAGAGGATTAAATTATTCTACTGGCAAGTGTTGAGAAATGGCTGACAGTTTGGAGGATTAAATTATTCTGCTGGCAAGTGTTGAGAAATGGCTGACAGTTTGGAGGATTAAATTATTCTACTGGCAAGTGTTGAGAAATGGCTGACAGTTTGGAGGATTAAATTATTCTACTGGCAAGTGTTGAGAAATGGCTGACAGTTTGGAGGATTAAATTATTCTACTGGCAAGTGTTGAGAAATGGCTGACAGCTTAGAGGATTAAATTATTCTACTGGCAAGTGTTGAGAAATGGCTGACAGTTTGGGGGATTAAATTATTCTACTGGCAAGTGTTGAGAAACTTGAGATAAAGCAAAGAGACTGAAAAATTAAAAAACTCCTGGACAATAGCTGCTGTAGCTTTTATATAATTGAAACATTGTGGTCTTTACTTTAAGCACTCACAGTTTGCAAGCCAACAGTCCAATTTATTAAGTAAGTACATGTGTATTATTAGCAATCAATTGTTCACATCCATTATTGTGTAACTTATTAAAAAAATGATTTAATTCACTAATCACTACATAGCAAAATAATACATTTGAAAAATAATAATCCAGAACACCTTTTTATAAACTGGTGTCACTTACCACTATAAACCATCTCAAAATTGAAAGGTTCTCCATCGTATATGTCAGTCAAATGTTTCATAGCAATAATAAGGCAAAGTTCCAATGTAGAGATACCTGATGATAGAATTAAGACAGTTTAAAAACAATAAAATTACCAAATATTCAACAGGCAAGCTGGAAACTGTTTTTTTTTTTGGTACACTTATATAACCGAGGAGTCCATGAGAAGAATGGACATAGTCACAAAATTAAAAAATTTGAGATACTTTCACCAAACATTACTGGGACTTTTTCCCAGTTTTCTACATAATAATAATCTCAACTAACGGTAAATTGGAAAAAACGATAGAAGAGTTCCTGAAATTTGTAAAGGAGAGCCCCACTTATTGAATTTTTTTGCTATCATGTATTTTGTTTTAGACTAAAAAATTCTTGAATCCACTATGTGATGTCCTATATTGCAAATCGTTTTTGGTACTCCAGACCAAATTTTTATTCTCTGCCAATGCAAGAAGATATTTA
>JAGDYQ010000117.1:2597796-2608326 GCA_021962125.1 Bulinus truncatus | reverse complement strand
CTGGAGATGTGAGGACATCTATCTCTGGGAACGAGGCCTGTAAGAAGAGGCTGGAGATGTGAAGGACATCTATCTCTGGGAGCGAGGCCTGTAAGAAGAAGGCTGGAGATGTGAAGGACATCTATCTCTGGGAACGAGGCCTGTAAGAAGGAGTGGAGATGTGAATGACATCTATCTCTGGGAACGAGGCCTGTAAGAAGGAGCTGGAGATGTGAAGGACATCTATCTCTGGGAACGAGGCCTGTAGAGGGTTAGATGTGAATGGACATCTATCTCTGGGAGCAGAGGCCTGTAAGAGAGGCTGGAGATGTGAAGGACATCTATCTCTGGGAACAAGGCCTGTAAAAGAGGTTAAGATGTGATGGACATCTATCTCTGGGAGCGAGGCCTGTAAGAAGAGGCTGGAGATGTGAAGGACATCTATCTCTGGGAACAAGGCCTGTAAAAAGAGGCTGGAGATGTGAAGGACATCTATCTCTGGGAACGGGAGCCTGTAAGAAGAAGGTTAAGATGTGATGGACATCAAGCACACGGGGGACAGGGGGCCTGTAAATTTCTAATCTGCTCGACTAATTTGCCTTTAGCGCCCTCCTAGATCTCGGACCGGCGCGTCGATTTGATATGTGACCCCTGACCCGAGTCACAAAAAATGACCACTGATTGGTAGAGCAAGCGGGGATTGATTTTCACCCCCCTTCCCCATCTTGTTGAGGAAACGCTTCGGTGCGAATGCGGTTGTGGAGGTAATGCCGTTGTGTCTGTGCGTGTGTGTGTGTGTATTAGGAGCACCACAGAAAACGAATTTCCTCATAGCTGATGTGAGTTGCTGCCCTTTACTATTTAAGAAGGGAATTTTTGGCCACGGGTTATTTTTAGAACTGCTAGATTCCAGTTGACTATTTAATTTGTTTCGTTTGTAGTTGACAGTTTTTGTTACAGGTTTGACGTCTTTGGTTATGTAGTATTGAACTTACGACAAATGACATGTTGATTTGGTATTGACTTATTTGTTTTACATGGACATCCATCCATCCATCCATCCATCCGTCCGTCCGTTCGTCTGTCTGTCTGTCTGTCTGTCTGTTCTATATCTATCTATCTATCTATCTATCTATCTATCTATCTACTCATCTATCTATCTATCTATCTATCTATCTATCTATCTATCTATCTATCTATCTATCTATCTATCTATCTCATCTATCTATCTATCTATCTATCTATCTATCTATCTATCTATCTATCTATCTATCCATCCATCCATCTATCCATCCATCCATCCATCCATCCATCCATCCGTCCGTCCGTCCGTCCGTCCGTCCGTCCGTCTGTCTGTCTGTCTGTCTGTCTGTCTATCTATCTATATCTATCTATCTATCTATCTATCTATCTATCTATCTATCTATCTATCTATCTATCTATCTATCTATCTATCTATCTATCTATCTATCTATCTATCTATCTATCTATCTATATATCTGTCTGTCTGTCTATCGAGTTCTGTTACGTGATGACAGGGGGCGAGACAAAGGTCTCAATCTGCGCTGACATGACATTTGAACCTGCGGCCTTTGACATGCTCTCTGAAGCGTCCATTCTCTCCACCCCTAACAACACTGCACTGTACTCAGACAGACAGAGAACAAAGCAATGTCAACATTAACATCTTTCATTTGTTTATCTCAAATGTCTTCTTGTTGTATCCTCTTGGTGTTTATTTCCACCTGCGTTTTCTTTGTGATTTATTAAATCGTGTCACTCCCATTACCGATCTATTCCCCCTCTTCCCCCACCCCACCCCTCCGTCTATTTTGCCCATGTGGCTGTTGAAATGTTTACCCTAAAGTCTTGTGCTTTCCACAACAGGTCCACAAACTGATGGGCGGTGGTAATAGGAAATGGTAACACTGGGGACTGGAGAAAACAAATCTGAAGAAAGGGGATCTAACCCATCCATCCTAGACTGAACGTTTCATCAGAGACAATTTCTTGATTCGGTGGAGTTAACGCCCCATAAAAATTTGTTGCCTTGGCAAAAAAAAAAAACCCCAACTAAAGGAAACTCGTGATTCCTACGTTGTTGATCATCAAACTGCGAGACATTGTTTTCATGTAAATAAAATCTCAGCTCATAGTGTGTTTGAGTGTGTGTGTTTGGGGGGGGGGGAAGGGAGCGTATATGTGGTGGTGGTGGGTGAAAAGGGGGGGGTGGAGAGAGAGGAAGACCGTGTATGAATTGATCTGTCAATTGGATTTTCTGGGGAGATCAAATCTGGGTGAAAGCCGTGTCAACCCCAAAGGGAAGCCGGATGTGCAGCTAAACATGACCTCCCTTGTAGCTTGTAGATTCTGCATGGTAGAATAAAGTAAGTGATAGACAGTCTGTGATAACTCTTTTATTGTATTTCATTTATATAAATATAACTTAAATATATATAACTATGTTATTTATAAATAAATTATAAATATCTTGTATGTATATTATACAGACATTGAGACATTTGATTGATAATATGAATACTTTGCTGGTAATGATGTAACACAATGCATTCTAGTTAGTTCCATAACTGGTCAAGTCTCTCAAGTACAGCACTAATACAATAGACTGACCACGCGACTTCCTGTCGACACATTACTCTCTTACTTGTGACTGGACATTCCCACTGGTCAGCTCTCCATTCTCCACACTTGGGCACCCACTTAAATATTACTCAGTTACATTCTAGACAGTTCAGTTACATTCTATATAGTTCAGTTACATTCTATATAGTTCAGTTAATTCTAGTTAGTTCAGTTATATTCTAGATAGTTCAGTTACATTCAAGACAGTTAAGTTACATTCTATATAGTTCAGTTACATTCTAGACAGTTTAGTTACATTCTATATAGTTCAGTTACACTCTATATAGTTCAGTTACTTTCTAGTTAGTTCAGTTATATTCTAGTTAGTTCAGTTATATTCTAGTTAGTTCAGTTATATTCTAGTTAGTTCAGTAACATTCTAGACAGTTCAGTTACATTATATATAGTTCAGTTATATTCTAGTTAGTTCATGCTTTGACCTGTAAAGTTATGTGGCAGCACATGCAGTACAGAATACATTCTATAAATAGAAACAAAAAGGGAATAATTCTGATCACAAAATAAGGGAGATAATCAGAGGTATGGCAGGTGTATTCAATTTCTTTTTTTTTAATTCATGTTTGGTATGAATTAGATTTAAAAATAGAGATATCAGTTCATATTTATCTCCACCAATTCATCGATTTATTCATGCATCCTACCTATCCAATCTGCTTATCATCCATCTTTTTTATTCCATTTATCTTGTTCGCCCATTAGTTCATCTATCTATTCATCCACCAATCTATACACAGTTTTAACCCTCCACTCATTATCCATGTATGAAGTCATTCATCTATCTTTAGATGGAGGTATAGATGGACTGATGTTTACCTACGTTTATTCATCCACTCTTTCCACTCATCAATTCTTCCATCCACCCATCAATCAGTTCACATATTCATCCATTATTTCAACATCCACATGTCTATTATTTAACTCAGAAATCCACGGCGATTAGTGCAGGTTTAGTATTTTCCCTTCTCTCAATGTCTGATCACCATCCAAATGAGTAATGAATGACGCAATGCAGGGAAACAATTACAAAACAGAAGTGAATAGCATAACAAAGGCACAAAAATATTGTCAACAAGACCGTAGCCTGGGGGGGAGGGGGAGATCTATACCCCCCCCAAAATAAATAAAAAATGTTATTGCTGATAGTAACTCATTAAAAATTGACAAAAAATTGCCTTTAAAAACTTGGAAGCCAGTGAAGCCAGATTTGTGAATAATTGAACAGTGAAGCCAGGTTTGTGAATAATTGAACAGTGAAGCCAGTTTTGTGAATAATTGAACAGTGAAGCCAGATTTGTGAATAATTGAACAGTGAAGCCAGATTTGTGAAGAAAAGTGAAGCCAGATTTGTGAATAATTGAACAGTGAAGCCAGATTTGTGAATAATTGAACAGTGAAGCCAGATTTGTGAATAATTGAACAGTGAAGCCAGATTTGTGGATAATTGAACAGTGAAGCCAGATTTGTGAATAATTGAACAGTGAAGCCAGTTTTGTGAATAATTGAACAGTGAAGCCAGATTTGTGAATAATTGAACAGTGAAGCCAGATTTGTGAATAATTGAACAGTGAAGCCAGATTTGTGAATAATTGAACAGTGAAGCCAGATTTGTGAATAATTGAACAGTGAAGCCAGATTTGTGAATAATTGAACAGTGAAGCCAGTTTGTGAATAATTGAACAGTGAAGCCAGATTTGTGAATAATTGAACAGTGAAGCCAGATTTGTGAATAATTGAACAGTGAAGCCAGATTTGTGAAGAAAAGAAGAAGTGAAGCCAGATTTGTGAATAATTGAACAGTGAAGCCAGATTTGTGAATAATTGAACAGTGAAGCCAGATTTGTGGATAATTGAACAGTGAAGCCAGATTTGTGAATAATTGAACAGTGAAGCCAGATTTGTGAATAATTGAACAGTGAAGCCAGATTTGTGAATAATTGAACAGTGAAGCCAGATTTGTGAATAATTGAACAGTGAAGCCAGTTTTGTGAATAATTGAACAGTGAAGCCAGTTTTGTGAATAATTGAACAGTGAAGCCAGATTTGTGAGATAATTGAACAGTGAAGCCAGATTTGTGAATAATTGAACAATGAAGCCAGTTTTGTGAATAATTGAACAGTGAAGCCAGATTTGTGAATAGTTGAACAGTGAAGCCAGATTTGTGAATAATTGAACAGTGAAGCCAGATTTGTGAAGAAAAGTGAAGCCAGATTTGTGAATAAATGAACAGTGAAGCCAGATTTGTGAAGAAAAGTGAAGCCAGATTTGTGAATAATTGAACAGTGAAGCCAGATTTGTGAATAATTGAACAGTGAAGCCAGATTTGTGAATAATTGAACAGTGAAGCCAGATTTGTGGATAATTGAACAGTGAAGCCAGATTTGTGAATAATTGAACAGTGAAGCCAGATTTGTGAATAATTGAACAGTGAAGCCAGATTTGTGAATAGTTGAACAGTGAAGCCAGATTTGTGAATAATTGAACAGTGAAGCCAGATTTGTGGATAATTGAACAGTGAAGCCAGATTTGTGAATAATTGAACAGTGAAGCCAGTTTTGTGAATAATTGAACAGTGAAGCCAGTTTTGTGAATAATTGAACAGTGAAGCCAGATTTGTGAATAATTGAACAGTGAAGCCAGATTTGTTAATAATTGAACAGTGAAGCCAGATTTGTGAATAATTAAACAGTGAAGCCAGATTTGTGAATAATTGAACAGTGAAGTCAGATTTGTGAAGAAAAGTGAAGCCAGATTTGTGAATAATTGAACCGTGAAGCCAGATTTGTGAATAATTGAACCGTGAAGCCAGATTTGTGAATAATTGAACCGTGAAGCCAGATTTGTGATGAACAGAACACTGGAACAAAATTATTAAATTGCAGAGCTGTGAGACCAAAGTGTAGATTACTCAATGACTTCACCAGTTGGTACAAGACCAGAACTCAAAAAAATATATTTGAATGTCCGAGAGGGACACTGACCCATCAGAAACTATCGGTAACGATTTTCCTCCATCCCCCCCCACTTTATTAGTGACCAGCCAAACAAAAAAAAACAACCCCCGAGATTTTTTGAACCCATGACAAATGGTCATCTTTTGTCCGGCCGCCGCGATATCTCTCCGTCTATAGGATGACCGCTGTGATATCTCTCCGTCTATTGGATGACCGCTGCGATATCTCTCCGTCTATTGGATGACCGTTACTTTCTAAGCTCTGGGCTGTATCTATTGTACCCGACCGGGGATTCATATATCCGGGTTTCTTGGGTGTCTCCTCCAGAGAAAGTCGATATTTCTTTTTTTTTTTAAGCCTTCCCTACTCATACCCCCCTTCCCTCCCCTTCCACAGACCCAAACACACAAATCAAAACCCATCTTCATTATACTGTTATATATATATATATATATATATATATATATATATATATATATATATATTGGGTAAAAGCTGTGCCGTTCATAGGTATTAAGGGAAGCCCTAAGACAGACTTCAGATGTCTTTGGGGGCTCTAGTCAACAGTAACTGATGGGCCCTTTCTTAGCACCAAATTTAATAGAAATGAAAACTGAATGGGGGCCCTCCGGCAGTGGAGGGGGGCCGGGCAAGGTGGTTTCCTAAATTTCCTGTCTAACAAAACGGCTCTGCGCAGAGACATGTAGCACGCTGGTTACTTTCTAAATAACAACATCTTAAACTTGAAAGTTTGTTGAGGTCACAAGCAAGACTGAAGTCCTCAACATGGGCCTATAGCCGAGAGGTCAGTCTGGGTCCAGAGGGTGTACCCCTCTGTTTTAAAGTCTGGGCTTGTAATGTTTGTGAGTTTAGGCTTGTAATGTTTGTGAGTTTAGGCTTGTAATGTTTGTGTGTTTAAGCTTGTAATGTTTGTGTGTTTAGGCTTGTAATGTTTGTGTGTTTAGGCTTGTAATGTTTGTGTGTTTAGGCTTGTAATGTTTGTGTGTTTAGGCTTGTAAAGTTGTAATGTTTGTATGTTTAGGCTTGTAATGTTTGTGGGTTTAGGCTTGTAATGTTTGTGTGTTTAGGCTTCTAATGTTTGCATGTCTGGGCTCGTAATGTTAATCATTTTGGCTGCTTTAGCTGTTTTTCTGTGTCCTAATTAAAAGATTTGTTTACAAATCCGCGCAGTTGACTTAGTTTTAACTTGTTTGCTTGTATGTACACGTGGCTATCACCAGTCGACATCACCCCTGAACCTGTCAGAATGTCCACACGGACGTACGCAGGGTGGTCCTTTGTACCTGCCAAGGTATCTGCACGGACATGGTGTCCTTGTGTTGGGATAAAAAAATAAGTATTTTTCATTCTGTGAGCAGATGTGTTCATTTCTGACTGTGAGCAGTTGTGTACATTTGTGTCTGTGAGCAGTTGTGTACATTTGTGTCTGTGAGCAGTTGTGTACATTTGTGTCTGTGAGCAGTTGTGTACATTTGTGTCTGTGAGCAGTTGTGTACATTTGTGTCTGTGAGCAGTTGTGTACATTTCTGTCTGTGAGCAGTTGTGTACATTTGTGTCTGTGAGCAGTTGTGTACATTTCTGTCTGTGAGCAGTTGTGTACATTTCTGTCTGTGAGCAGTTGTGTACATTTCGTCTTTTCGTTAAGTATATGTGTGTGTTTATAAGTGCGTTCATATGTGTTTGTATACTAATGTAATAATATTCACGTTTCATGTGTTTATGAGTGTGCTCCTTTATACTATTCCTCTTTATGTTGTAAAATGTTTTTACATGTCTCTGTCGTAAAATGTTGTTACATTGTCTGTTGTAAAAAGTTGTTACATATGTCTGTTGTAAAATGTTGTTACATGTGTCTGTTGTAAAGTGTTGTTACATGTGCCTGTTGTAAAATGTTGTTACATGTGTCTGTTGTAAAATGTTGTTACATGTGTCCGTCGTAAAATGTTGTTTCATGTGTCCGTCGTAAAATGTTGTTACATGTGTCTGTTGTAAAATGTTGTTGCATGTGTCCGTCGTAAAATGTTGTTGCATGTGTCCGTTGTAAAATGTTGTTACATGTGTCTGTTATAAATGTTTCTATGTGTAAGTGTGAAGTTTTGTCCTATGGTACATATGTCTATGTGTTAACGTGTCTATGTGTCAATATGTCTATGTGTTAACGTGTCTATGTGCCAATATGTCTATGTGTTAACGTGTCTATGCTATGTGTCAATATGTCTATGTGTTAACGTGTCTTTGTGTCAATATGTCTATGTGTTAACGTGTCTATGTGTCAATATGTCTATGTGCTAACATTTCTTGTGTAAATGTGTTTAAGTGAGCTAATGTTTATACGTGTTTAAGTGAGCTAATGTTTATACGTGTTTAAGTAAGCTAATGTTTATACGTGTTTAAGTGAGCTAATGTTTATACGTGTTTAAGTGAGCTAATGTTTATACGTGTTTAAGTGAGCTAATGTTTATACGTGTTTAAGTGAGCTAATGTTTATACGTGTTTAAGTGAGCTAATGTTTATACGTGTTTAAGTGTTTATTTGTCAACGTGTCTAAGTGTTTATGTGTCTGCATGTTAAATGCCCTTTGCGCTTATTTATCCACTCTGTGTAAGTGTTCAGGTGTTTATGCGTTGAGTTTCTATGTATTTGCTGAATGTTTACTTCTCTGTGTGTCTAAGTGTCTATGTCCGTGCGTCTACATTCAATTAAAGAACCCCCCCCCCTCCAACAAAAATTTCTCATTCCATTCCTCCATTACATCCATAGAGTGTTCAATTTTCTTATTGCTCTGTCATAAACTTTCACCCACCACCGCCCCTAACCCTAGCCCGTGCCCCCCCCCCGCCCCAACCTATCAATCTTCTTTTCCCACTCCATCAACTCGACCCCCCCCATCCCATCCCTTTCCCCCCTCTTCTCTCTCCATGACACCCCCTCCTCCCCCTGACTCACATATAAAAACAAAAGGGAAACAACCAAACTTGGCCGTCGGTTCCCGGAATTCAATTACCATTTACATGGCTTCAGACAACTAAGAGCCCGGATTTGAAGGCTCTACCACCACTACTACCACGCTCTAGCACCACACTACCACGACCCATCACAACCACCACAATCTAGCAACACCACCACTACAATCTAGCACAACCACCACTACGATCTAGCACCACTTTACCGCGATCCTGCACTACCGCTACTACGATCTAGCACCACCACTACCACCAGTAAGATCTAGTGGAGTAAGCCAATTGATAAGTCAAACCCCCTCCCCCCACAAACACACATACCTTAACTTAATAGAATATTTTTTTTTCTTTATTTAACCACAAATAAAAGTTGTGGTCATGGAAACAAATTAATGACGCAGACGTCAGCATATTTTACTCAAAGCGATAGGCCAGATTTAACAACACACAACCCAACACACAACCCGACACACAAACCAACACACAACCCAACACACAACCCAACATACAACCCAACACACAACCCGACACACAACCAAACAAACAACCCGACACACAACCCGACACACAACCCGAAAAACAACCCAACAGACAACAATACACACAACCCAACACACATCCCAACACACAACCCGACACACAACCCGACACACAACCCTACACACAACCCAACACACATCCAACACACAACCCGACACACAACCTAACACACAACCCAACACACAACCCAACACACAACCCAACACACTACCCGACACACAACCCAACACACAACCCAACACACAACCCAACACACAACCCAACACACAACCCGACACACAACCCGACACACAACCCGACACACTACCCAACACACAACCCGACACACAACCCAACACACAACCCGACACACAACCCAACACACAACCCGACACACAACCCAACACACAACCCGACACACAACCCAACACACAACCCGACACACAACCCAACACACAACCCGACACACTACCCAACACACAACCCGACACACAACCCAACACACAACCCAACACACTACCCGACACACAACCCAACACACAACCCGACACACAGCCCGACACACAAACCGACACACAACCCAACACACAAACCGACACACAACCCGACACACAACCCAACACACAACCCAACAAACAACCCGACACACAACCCGACACACTACCCAACACACAACCCGACACACTACCCAACACACAACCCGACACACAACCCAACACACAACCCGACACACAACCCGACACACAACCTAACACACAACCTAACACACAACCCAACACACAACCCGACACACAACCCAACACACAACCCGACACACAACCCAACACACAACCCGACACACAACCCAACACACAACCCAACACACAACCCAACACACAACCCAACACACAACCCAACACACAACCCGACACAACCCAACACACAACCCAACACACTACCCGACACACAACCCAACACACAACCCGACACACAACCTAACACACAACCTAACACACAACCCAACACACAACCCGACACAACCCAACACACAACCCAACACACAACCCAACACACAACCCACACTACCCACACACAACCCAACACACAACCCAACCCAACACATAACCCAACACACTACCCTACACACAAACCAACACACAACCCAACACACAACCCAACACACACCCAACACACAACCCGACACACAACCCAACACACAACCCGACACACAACCCGACACAAACCCATCACACTAACCAACACACAACCCAACACACAACCCAACACACAACCCGACTTACAACCCAACACACTAACCAACACACAACCCGACACACAACCCAACACACAACCCGACACAAACCCAGCACACTAACCAACACACAACCCAACACACAACCCGACACACAACCCAACACACAAACCGACACACAACCCAACACAGAACTCAACACAC
>JAGDYQ010000117.1:2328772-2597296 GCA_021962125.1 Bulinus truncatus | reverse complement strand
GACTCTACAGATCAGAAAACATGCAATAGTAAAATTGGATAGTAACCTCCGTTATAAGTATGTTCATGGTCTCTGAAGATAGTCCAAACAATTGTTTAAAAAATGATTAGTCTTAGGAAAATTAATTGTTGGAAAGGAATAACTAAGCAACAGTTATAAGATATACATGTAGACATTCAAAAACCGACAACCTTTGTTACCTGAGGTTTGGCATATTAGTTAATATGCTGCATAACTGAAGGTTTATATATGCTGTATATATTTAATAGACAGTTCCCATTTACAGGGAGAAAAACAAAGCTACGAAAACAATATTTTACTGCTCACTAACCAAATAAAATAAGTACAGATGGTTTTACAGAATTTTAATTCAATTTTAATACCTATAGAAAACGACTAGCCATCATATGCCGGAATATTGAAGGATCTGGATTTTCGGTTGCCTGCCAGTATTTATATTACATATGTATAGTTAGATTTATTTTGGAAATGTGTATATTAATGTATTTTTTAAAGAGAAATCCGACTTTTAATATAAGCTGAACTGAAAGTTTTTTTTTTTATATTAAAAATTTACATTGTAAAATTGAGATTAAAAAAACAGTTACTTGCTTTTCAGCACATAATACAGAGCTCACCAAGTTGCATTATATATGCATGAGGAATTTCTGTTAGTCCTTCAGCAGGCTATACAGATCAGAAAACATGCCATAGTAAAATTGGATGATAACCTCAGATTTTGAAATATGTTTTCATAGTCTCTGAAGATAGTCCAGATAAAATTATTATACATTGTGCCATTTATTGTGACTGTTAGAATAAAGCGCAATTTTTAAATGTCATGTACTTTTTTTACATCCCTTTCTCACTCATTTTATGAACTTAAATTAATATTGGTGGGAAATTCCTACATACTTAATAGTACCTAAATATCAACTAATATTGGTCTCTTTGACAGAGTCAATAGATGTCATCGTCAGATGGCAGAGATAGCTGTGAATGCTATTATGTCTGTTGCTGATTTTGACCGCAAAGATGTTGACTTTGAATTGATTAAAGTAGAAGCTAAAGTCGGAGGCAAGCTGGAGGACACTATGCTTGTGAAAGGAGTTATTGTTGACAAAGATATGAGCCACCCTCAGATGCCAAAGGTCAGTGAATTTTTTTATCTTATTTATGCATGGTTGCAAATGAATTATACATTTTTATTAGAGATGATAATTCTTCTTCTCATTTTTAGTCATATTTAATACTTAGCGCTTTACTGAAATGATTTATACATAGTTATTAGATAAGGGTAAATATGTGTAAATAGTAGTTCTTAAGTAGAAGTTTTTAATTAGATCATTTATATCCTTTTTTATCATGTCTCCCCAGGAGGTAAAGGATGCTCGCATTGCCATCTTGACATGTCCTTTTGAACCACCTAAACCTAAGACAAAACATAAGCTGGATGTGACCAGTGTGGAGGACTATCATAAACTCAGAGAGTATGAAAAAGAAAAGTTTGATTCAATGGTCAAACAGGTTAGTGCGTCTTTGTGAATTATTTCAAAGTACCTTAGATCAAATATTGTTTTTATATTTATTTATTGCCATAGCCTTCAGTGTGTTTTGTACTTTCAAATTTTTTTACCAGATATATGAGGTCTTGTTTGTTTGTTTTTCAGGTTAAAGATACTGGTGCTAATTTGGTCATTTGTCAGTGGGGCTTTGATGATGAGGCCAACCACTTATTGTTACAAAGAGAGTTGCCTGCTGTCAGATGGGTTGGGGGTCCAGAAATTGAAGTAAGCCAAGTTTTAAAAACTTACGTAATTTTAGTTCATGTGTACATTCTAAGTAAATGACCTTAAGGTCATTTCATTACCACAAAGATGAATGAAGTGAACATGCAATTATTAAATAGTTGGGATTGATAACTTTTTCACACAAACTTGTGCGGCTATCTCCCCATATCTTTTAGTTTGTTAGCCAGACTGTATTTCTATACTAAATTCATTCACAGTTGATAGCCATTGCTACAGGAGGCAGAATTGTTCCTAGATTTGAAGAACTCACTAGCGAGAAGTTGGGGAAAGCTGGGCTTGTAAAGGAGTTGACCTTTGGAACAACCAAAGACAGAATGCTGGTTATTGAAGAGTGTCACAATTCAAGAGCGGTCACAATTTTTATCAGAGGTGGAAATAAAATGGTGGGTATTTCTATGATGCTGTCTTCAGTCAATTCTTTTTTTATTAACAAGAGTACTTCTGAATGCTTCAATAATTTATTTCCATTGCCAGATTGTAGATGAGGCCAAGCGCAGCATCCACGATGCTCTGTGTGTCATACGCAATATAGTCAGAGACAATAGAATTGTTTATGGTGGAGGTGCTCCTGAAATTGCTGCATCTCTTGCCGTTCAGGAAGCTGCTGACAAGGTTAATGCCTGAGCCTTTTTTAATATATTGTAGTTTGTATAATATTTAGATGTCTTATAACAATTTTTGTAGGCTGGGTATAAAGCTGACAATCAATATATTTTTTCCCCTCACAGATTTCTACATTAGAGCAGTATGCAGTAAGAGCTTTTGGTGATGCACTTGAGAGCATACCTCTGGCTTTAGCAGAAAACAGTGGTCTTTCACCTTTCCAAACACTAGCTGAAGTGAAGTCTAGACAAGTGAAGGAGAAAAATTCATTCTTGGGCATTGATTGTCTCAACAAAGGCACTAGTGGTATGTTTAAAAACCTAATGTATTTCCTAATTCTCTATCAAATTGCCAGTACTACCTAAAACGATTTTGTTTCCATATTACATTGGTATTCACCTAGGTTTCTTCAACTTTTCGTTCATAGGGGCACATTTTACACTAAGGATGGAGGACTAGCGCCTTCTTTTTTTTTTTTAGATAGCAGTTAAATTAGTATGTCTGGGTTTGAACATATTGTGTGGGTTTTTTTTTTCTATTATAATACTATTTGTATTGTAATATTTTTAACATAATATATTTTAAATTCTAGAAAAAGAAAAGAATAAATAAATAAGCTTGACATGCCATGATCCTGGCTTTAATATAACAGTCTGTATGGTGCATGCAGCCACTATGTTGGCTTTGTATGCTATGTATGTAATTTTACGTTTATTAGTTAGTAATTTGGGGTAGTAGGGCCGGTTTACTGGATTTTTTTTTTAATTAGCCTATTTGATTTTTTTTTTTAAATATATCTTAACATGTATGCATTTTTTGGCTTTAATTTTTTTTTTTCATTCATATTATCTTCGTTTGAGAATTTTTTTACAAGGCACTTCAGGGTGGTACATTTTATCCTTGCATATATTTCCATTGAAAATAAAACATATTTCAAATAACTTGCACATTAATTATAGTGTAAACATAATCATTTAGCTGCAAAATTAGACCAAAAATACATTAAGTGTTTATGCATGTATAATGTATATGAGTAAATGTTTAAAATGTGGGCTGGGTGTAGCCAATGGAAATGCTGCACACTTGTTTCTGTGTAGTAAACACTAAAGGGTGCTGTTTTTTGTTCCATTGTTACTTAAATGGGGAAACTTGAAATTATTTTGATAATAAATATACACACCTTTAGATGGGTGTAAAATTTGTATTTTTATATTTACTAGTAAATATAAAATTATTGTTATATTTAAGCTCATTAATTCATCAGTTATTTATTTCATTTTAATTAGTAGTTCTTAAATAGGTTGTACTGTTTTAGTTTTTTTTGTAAAAGCGGTGTAGTGTATTGGATAGTTCTTAAATAGGTTGTACTGTTTTAGTTTTTTTTGTAAAAGCGGTGTAGTGTATTGGACACTCTTAAATAGGTTGTACTGTTTTAGTTTTTTTTGTAAAAGCGGTGTAGTGTATTGGACACTCCTCTTAGTGCAGTACTTGAGATATGTGTTGTTTTTTTGGCCTTATGAAATTTGAATGGCTAAGGAATATTGTTCAAGTCAAAAGTTGATTGTTATGAGTTAATCTGAATAAAATATATTTCTTTTTCAGATATGAAAGAACAGCATGTTATTGAAACGCTGACAGCTAAAAAGCAGCAAATACTGCTTGCTGCACAATTGGTGCGAATGATATTAAAAATTGATGATATCCGAGCCCCTAATGAGCAGATGTAATTTATCAGAAGTTAAGTGTGTGGAAGCTTTGACTATTTTTTTTTAAAATATGCTATAAAATTTTCTGCATTGTGTAATGTATGTGTTGTTACATTTGCAGGTCATAACTTTTTTTTTCGTGATATTTTTTTTTTCAATTTTGTATTAAACTTTTACAAAAAAAACTAAACATTCCTTGTTTGTTGATGTTTTAAATTAGTACAGTCTATTTTATTCAAAATTATTAGCACAACAAATGTTGAAAGGGCGGGCAGATGGCCAAATAGTTTAGAGCACTTGGCTGCTGAAACAGGTGAACCCTACACTTCAACTGCCCTGATGATCCCTTAGGGGCTTATGGGAACTTATCTTCCGTCTTTTGTCTTTTCTGAGGCATGTAATCTGCCCCTATTAGCCTAAAGGAATTTACTTACTTGGAAAAAATGATTTAAGCAGCACTTAATACAACAAAATGCTCATTAACCTTATGTGGCTGCATTTAACTAAATTGGCAGTTCTAATGACAAATTTCAAAGACATAAGAATCAGAAAATTTATATTTTTGGATCATATAAACTAATGGAAGACTTCAGGATCTGTTTAGTTGAATTTTCTGCTACATATTATGCAGTATAGTTGGAGATTTTTCTGGGATAACTAGACCCACAGATCAACCCTGTGAACCAACATATTATCTCATGGGAATTAATTATTGATTTATGTAGGAGTATGGTTAAAATCGATCGATCACAATTTACTTAAATATATGTATATTAAGTTTGTTTACATTTCTCAGTAATGTTGATCAACATACGCATCTTAAAATGGTATCAGGCCTTAGTTTCTGTAGCAAACCAGACCATTATGCTGTGGGTTATGGGTTCGACTCCCGGCCCGTCTACTAGATAAGTCTTACCATGGTGCTTACATGGCTATTGCAAGGGATGAAGGAAGGGCATAGCGAAAAGTTTCCCATTAGTGGTTCATAGGATCTAAGGGGCTTGAATATAGCCTCAAAAATCAAGTATTGTCGTCAATTAAACTTAAGTGGAATACATATGGCATAATTTTGGTCATAAATGCATATTTGAGCCTAAGTTTGGTCATTGAAATCGAAGTCCAAAAGATATTGATTAGGATCAAATATAATTCCAACTGATGCCGCATATCTATAATACAGCTTTTTTAAAAATGTCATTGTCTTAGTTTTGTGCATTGCATTTGTCCTTTAATAGTTACACATGAGTTTTGAAGGTGTCTCTTAGAATTCTTTCTAAACAAACAATAGATGTGTTACGAGAATTTTAAAAAAATCTGATTTCAGTAATTTCAATACAATAGTTTTTCAAGCACTTGTATAATAAAACTAAACACATAAATGATTAAAAAAAATAAAGGCTAACGAAATTCTAATATTCAGCCATACTTTTATTACATTCGTATATCATTTAACGCATGAGAAATAACTTGCACAACTGACCGAAATGCTAAATAACTTAAATAAAAACAACAACAATTCCATCCTAAAAAACACACATCAGGCATGAGACTTGATCTAGGAACCGCTGGGGAAATAAAAGAAAGAATTGGTTGCTATTGATGTCATCTATATTAGACTGATAAAATAAATGAACAAAAAATTAAATCAACAATACCCCAAAACAAGAACTATTTTTAAAAGACCAAAGAGCTATTTTAAATCCATGCTTTTTTTTTAAAGAGAATTTACACCCAGAATACTAAATCCAAATTTGCTATGGAAATGCACAATCTTTCAAAGTCTTATGTCCATGTTTTTTTTTCATTTTCCTCTAATATTTTTCCTTTTATGAAAGCATCAGGTGCAATTTTCATAACTTTTTTCCATGCAAATTGTAAGCTTTAAGTTACTTCTATTTTGGGTATTCTATATTAATATTTAATACCGCACAAGTTAATATAAAAAAATATAATTTGAACAATCCAGGTTGTGGAGATATCAAGAAACCAATACATTGTAAATGATCATTTTAGGAACATAATTATTTGGAACAAGCAGGGTTGGGAGTGAACCAATTTCCTGGATCAGAATAGGTTTCTGATTCTGGGCTATTACAGTGTGATTAAGAATTTAATTGAATAACAATGCAAAAATAATATTAGCCGGTATAGATTGACAATTAGGGAAATACAAATGTGAATAAACATAAATATGTCAATAAAAAACAAAGCTATGGTTGGATTATCCCATCAAAACATTTTAACTAGCAGATTGCATAAAAATAACTTGTAGTACTTACACAATAATGTTATTGATGGGGATGTGGATTAATTTGACGAAAAATCCAATAAATCCCATTATAGCAAACCCAATAGCTGTGGCCATGGCAATCTTCTGAAACTCTGCAATTATAAAAGAACTAAATGAAAGCATTGCTAAATCAATGACAATAATTGGGCAATGGACAGGAACAACCAGCATAGTAAAATTTAACCTTAATGTACAAAGCTTTTTTTTTTTTGAAGCTCTCAGGATTAAGTCACCAAGTGTTGAATGAATTTTACATTGGCAGCTGAAAAAATATTTAATCATACCAGGTAGCACACATAAGCATCCAGACACGTATGATTTTGTACTACCAAGTACACGGTTCTAACTGCAATGTTTCTTCTCAGATAAAAAAATTAAAAGTTAGGTGTCTGACAGCCTTGTTGTGTAGAAACAAACTGGCATCAATGCTTTACATTAATTCATCCAACTAGGTAGTCCAAACTGATATAAAAAAATGGTCTATTGTTCTCAGAAGCTTATTTCGGCACTACATTCACATCAAATTTCCTTACATACAGCATGTCATATTTTATAACAAAAAGAATACACAATTGAAGAAAAATGTATTGAAAGTACTTACATTTTTTTATGCCTTATTTTAAGTAAATTTAACAAAAGATGAATTTTGAAATTATTTTTACTAGTAATTGAAGCAAAAAAAAAAAAAACTCGGTCTGTTTTATGATGACACCTAAGGTATTAAAGGTGCTTCATAGTTTTACGACATTACAATACAGGGCAACTAAAAGTATTTTTTAAAGATAACAGTAATAAATTAAGCATCCACTTGGAATGAAAGCCTTTGTTGCAACATGTTCAGCTTTGCAAAGCTGTTACATGTATGTTTATTTTCCAGGAATGATGAATCCACTGCATACTAGGTCATCTCATCAGGCACACACACCATACATGAGTGTGCATCATATAATGTATGGAACTTGTGATGTTAGGATACAACTAAAACGATGACAAGCATTCTTTCAGTTACCTGGCCTGCTAAAAAAGTTTGGCGACCCTCCGGTTTATAATCACCATACAGTTCATCAAATAAAATCACCTTAAAGGTTTCTGGGATATTTAACAAGGTTGGTTAACAGCACAATCAAATGTCACCAAAGAAATGTCAGAAATGCCTAAATGTTATGAGAAAAGAACTTTATGATGGGAAAAAATGGTGGAATTTAATTAGACCAGTCAAATTAAAACAAGAAGAATTCTTAAAGTTGCCCAAAAAATCTTCAATAAATAACATGCATATGAGTCTCTAAACCAAAATTGATTTTACAACTGAAAGTAAAGAGAGGATGGATGTAAACATCGTAGATGTCAACTTGAGGGTCCCAGGTTCGATCTTCGATAACCAGAGGTCATAGTGAAAGTCCCATCTATGTATCCTGTGGATCCTCTATGGCCATTGCACTATCGACAATATGGTGGTGATGAAAGAAGGGTACTGCCAAAAACTGTCCCATTAGTGGTCTATATGGGATCGGAGAGATCTCATCCTTACTAGGACTCTACAGACAATACATCACCTCAAGCAAAAATTCTATTTTACATCAGCAATAAGCATAAGACTAATAATGATTTGTAAATTTACCTTTTCTGTCTGGCTTGGTGCACTTTTTTACAAGTCTGATGGAATCTTTAGCGAATGTTTTGGCTGGTTCAACAAATGCCATAACCTGATCCATGATATCTTTGAAGAAAAAATAAAATATACAAATAATGTTACGTAAAAATAAGTAGAATAATTTAAAACCTCTTGTAAAAAATACACAAGCGCGTGCCCATTTTAGTCTCAATATATATATGCCAAAAATTGTTTTAAATGAGCACTTTATTTTCTTTTCCATTTTCATCAAACCTGATATGAAATTATAATCTTTTAATATTCATATAGTTAGAACTGAGTTATTCACTGATATTTTCTTCTTGATTTTGTGTATGTATCAACTCTGAAGTAACAGCAGCATTAGGTTATATGTACTTTCAATTAGTTTTATTTTAGCAATAACAAAATAAAGTATTAGCCTTACTTAAAATGATTAACAAAACTAAACATGACATATGCATTTTGGATAGAACACCTTTTGCCAACTACTTTATCAATAACAGCCATTTTCGGCTATTCTGTAACCATGTCAAAAATAGATTTATCAAAGTACCTAATGTGTGCCACTTATGATAGTGATTAAGTAGAGTTAGATGATTTTTGCTAGTTACTAGTAACTAGTAGAAGCAGAAGGTATTTATAAAATGGGAACCTCTAGGTCAAGTCTACCAGTGTTCAGTATGCTTAAGAATGCCTCTGTATTTTTATTATCTGTTCAGCTTTACTTTAAGTCCACCTTGACTTGAGAGTCAAAATAACTACCAGACATAGACGACATAGTCCATCATATCAATTAGTGATAATATCATCATAAGTTATGACAGTTATCATTTGTCATGATTATATTTATTTTCTTCAAAGTTTTCAACTTAAAAAACGTCATAAATAAAGCTGAATGGTATCTTAATATATTTCTATAATATCGTTCTTCCTTATTTAAATTTGTTTTAGGAGATAAATAAGCTGACATATTTTTAAGGACGCCACGTCGTCATTAAGTTGGCCCTATTTTAACTAGTAAAAGTAACAACACAAGAATATTCTTATATAAACCGAATACATAAACATTACTTTAATTACGAATAAGTGCTTGTGTACACGTTTACCTTTTATATAAAACTGTAATCTCTGTTGTAAAAAAAACAAACAAAAATAACTCAAGTTCTGTTGAGTTAGCGTAGTCTAATACATGTATAAATTAACGTTTGTAGTGTCGGATTGCAGGCCTTGAATAATCAAGCTGACCGACTATTTTCGAGTAACGTCACGACTATAATCTATAACAGCATTGAAAAAGAGAGAGTGAAACTATATATATAATCATACATATTTAAAAAAGAAAATTATAACAAAAATGTAAGCTTTCAAAAGAAATCTTTATACTTACTTGAATATTTTTCTGTTAGCGAGTTCGTTAAGTATCGACTGGTGCAAAGTATCGTGAGGATCAATTTCCTATTTATGTGACGTGGAAAGGCCATGCTATATTCACGAAATTCGTGGACACATTAGTAAAAAGACTATGTCCACAAAATATTTCAAAGATTTACATAATTTGCTTTTACGTGCACCTAAAGTTTTAATTTATTTTTATATACACGTTTTCAAAAAAAAGAAACTAATTTAAAAGTCACGTTTATTTGTTTTTTTTAGTTGTGTAATATGTATATCTTTAAATACATAATCGTCTAACCTATGCGTGTATTCCCTCAGGTAGTTTTCATACCGTGCGGAGTAATATAGAAAATAACATTTACCTTTTATTGCTATGAACAAGGCCGTAGCCGGGGAGGGGATAGGGGGGGGGCTGCAAACCCCTAGGGACGCCTCTGGTTAACGCCCCCTCCCCCGAGAGCACACCTGTATTAGTGTCGTCCCAATGTCCAGTCCTGTACAATGGAATGTGACCTGATTTGACCCAACTACCCCTAAAGCATTTGTCACCGACAAGAAATATGTTGACAACTATTATTAGCGCAGTGGGAACATTGTCCACGAAACCAATTACAATTTTTTTTTTTTTAGTAAAAACCCGTAGCAATCACAGGCTTCATTTCAGATAAATATTGATAAGTAGTTCGGATAGAAAAAAGGCCGGATAATAGCGAGGTAAATGTTGAGTTTACTGTTCTTGTCATAATATACGGCGCTGCCAATTCTTATCAAATTTCATGCCTTCAAGTCTGGAGTCAACTACGTTTTCTAAATTAAACAACAAGCGGCATACAATCATGTAGTAACATTGTAGTTGAATCCTAAAAGTGAAAAGTTCTAAATTAAACTACAAGCTGCATACAATCATGTAGTTGAATCCTAAAAGTGAAAAGTTCTAAATTAAACTACAAGCTGCATACAATCATGGTGTTGAATCATAAAAATTCTAAAATATTTGAAGAGAAAAAAAAAGTTCAAAATACGAAATGCGAATTTGGGGGACCCTACGCAATCAGTTATGACAGTCACTCTTATAGGGGTATGGGGGACCCTACGCATTGAGTGATCAGTCAGTTATGACCGTCACTCCTATAGGGGTATGGGGGCTACGCATTGTGTGATCAGTCAGTTACGACCGTCACTCTTATAGGGGTATGGGGGACCCTACGCATTGAGTGATCAGTTAGTTATGACCGTCACTCCTATAGGGGTATGGGGGACCCTACGCATTGAGTGATCAGCCAGTTATGACCGTCACTCCTATAGGGGTATGGGGGACCCTACGCATTGAGTGATCAGCCAGTTATGACCGTCACTTCTGAGGGGTATGGAGGCTACGCATTGTGTGATCAGCCAGTTATGGCCGTCACTCCTATAGGGGTATGGGGGACCCTACGCATTGAGTGATCAGTCAGTTATGACCGTCACTCCTATAGGGGTATGGGGGCCACTAACTAAAGATCTACAGCCACTTCTGTTCTCAGCCATCCTCTCTAGCTGAGTCCCATCCTGGTGATGTCGGCTTGGAGGTCTCGCCTCCAGAAGTTTCTTAGCCGGCCTCTATTTTTTTCTCTCTTGCAAATGCCATCTCAACGATTGCCTTGTGATGTTACTTGTTGGTTTTCGTAATGTGTGGCCTATCCATCCCCAGCTCGTCTTCCTGATCTTCTCTTCCATTGAAAGCGTGGCTGGTCCATTCTAAAAGGCTGGCAATGGTGATGTTGTAAGGCCATGGTATTTGAAGAATTGTTTGATCAGCATACACGTGTAAAGATTCCCTTGGCTCTCGGGTCGACAGCCATCCGTCAACACTAGGCAGCGGTGAAAGGGCGTACAGCCATCAGTCAACACTAGACAGCGGTGAAAGGGCTTACGACACGTAGACTGTATACCTTATCACAAAGCCCATATTGCAGGGCCGCCAAAGGCTCGAAGCAGTTGTTCGAGACGCCGAAAAGCCACCGCCTCCACCCACCCAAACACCGTTAAGGAAATTGTGCTTGGATCATCATATTTAACTAGACATAGCCCAGGTATCAAGGGCCTACCATAGATATATAAGACATATATATATATATATATATATATATATATATATATATATATATATACAAAGGGCCTACCATAGATATATAAGACATATATGAGTGAGTGAGAGAGTGAGTGAATGTGTGCTCCCTCATTACTTTTGGTGCCCTCCCAGCGCCCCTGGGGAGCCGGTACAGCCCCTGCGGTGGGGGGAGCTCACCCGGTGTGCGCTGGTCGGAAGAACCTCCTCTGAAAGCAAGTCTTCTTTCGCCCAAGAAGAAAAAAAACCACTGATAAAATTCGTATTAGCAATTCTCTCCAGTAATTCATGTTTGTATCCAGCGGCGTAGCGTGGGTATCGGCCGCCCAGGGCGGAAGACGATTTTGCCGCCCTCTCATTTAGGTATTTCAATTTAATCTATACATTTTTGCCGCCTCCCCCCTCTAAAAAGTGATAAAAAGTGCCGCCCGGTGCGGACCGCACCCACCGCCCGCCCACCAGGTACGCCACTGTTTGTATCATTTTCTTTTTTCATTTTGAGACTCTATATTCTTTCCAAAGAGAAATCTTCTTTCTGAATCTCGCCACATTTTACAACATTTTTTATGACCGTCACTTTTTCCTTAAATAACGCAATAAAATATTTATAAAAAAAATATTCAAATATGTGTGTAATTAAAGTGCGAGTAAGTTATTAAATTTTATATTAGCAGACAAAAGGTTGAAACGGGAGTTTGACGTAAGTTACTTACACTCTAGTCGTGTGACTAGCTAAAAAAATGATGTTTATTTCAGCAGAAGATGGTATTATTATACAATATAAAAAATATTGAAAATTCCATATAAAAATAATGATATAAAACTAATCACGACAATCTACAGACAATGTTCCCTCTAAGGTGTGATATGAAGTGAGCAAAAAATTTTGTCTCTGAGCGACATTTTGTTTTGCGGCCAAAATTTGTGAGCGATTTAAGCGATGTTGTCCGTCGGAGTGAGCGATCGCACGTATAGTATGAGCGACGCTCTAAATTCGCGTGAGCGATCGCTGACGCGCTCAGCTTAGAGGGAACATTGTCTACAGATGCCTGAAGTTTAATCCGATTGTAATTAAGCTCATTTAAGTTATAGTTTTAAAAACAAGATTACTAATACACCTTTTATATTTCTGATAATAATATTTTCAAAAGTTGAGTTGCGAGCCCTAAAACTCGCCGGGCACCTGGGCATTCCCCCCCCCCCCCCCCCCCACACTCTCTCTGTGCGGTACTGCCTATGACGGGCGAGCCGGAAAAAGGGGGGGGGGTAAAAAAACAACAACATTGCTAAGTAAAATATGTTTGTACTTTCTCACACATATCCACCCGAGGTTATAAATAAATTTAGAAAATTAAAATGCATATAATCTCACTTTTTTTTCCTCCACATAATTTATAGTCTGCTTGTTTCACCACAATCCAATTTTTTTTTTAAAAAGGCGTTCTTGAAAATACAGATAAAAACAATATGGGCTCGTTCGCAGATGACGTAACGCAAAAAAAAAAAAACAACGACATTTTAGACCCCCCGGTCTCCCCTTTTCACAAAGTGTCACAAATTTTTCACCCCCCCCCCATGTCACGTCACAAGGTAAAAATTAATTAAAAATACCTCAAATTAGTGATTTATTTTTCTTTCGTTATTTTCGGAGACAATCATTCTTTTACATTTTCCCATAAGGCATTCAGATGCTGATCGATAGAGAAAATTTCAAAAGTTTCTTCTTCTTTTTCTCCTCAATTCTCCAACGCCGATTCTTGATTCAAATCCCTCATATATAATTATTATTTTTTGTGACGTCACAATTTCAAAGACCCCCCCCCTCCCCTGTCACAAAATCCTAGATCCCCCCCCCCCCTCCAAGCGTTACGTCATTTGCGAACGAGCCCAATAGGGAAAAAAAGCCAACACTAGGGATTGTACATTTTTAAGTAATTAATTTTCCAAAGTATCCTAATTTTCGAATTATCTTTTTTTTTATTTAAAATACATTTATTGAATGAATAGATTGATACTTGATTTACCTATGTAATTTGTCGATATTCTGAACTGGTACATTTTCATTTGAAAAATTAAGTCTTAGGCTCTTAGGTCATGCATTGTACACAGGCCCGTAGCCAGAGGGGGCTAGGGGGGCTGAGCCCCCCCCCCCGTGCATGACCTGAGACCCCCCGTGTATGATTTGAGTTTTTTGACAAAATTTTAATAATAACGGCTATAAAACATCAATCATTTTGTTTAATAAATCAATAATAATAAAAACTTAAAAGTTTATATTTTGGCAATCATTCAGGCTATTTATATATACTTACATATATAGCTTATCTAATTTTTGGGCATAAAAGATTTAATCTTATTGAAGTTCACTTCTGGGTATTTTGGGCAGCATTGGCATTTGGTGCTTCAACAGCCGTGTGTGAGAGCAGTTTCTCAACCCTCACACGAATGCTCACCCTATTCGCAGATCAATGTTACAAAAGCGTCTAAGCAATCTTTTCCTGCTTGCATTTGAAAAAGATTTAACAGACAATCTGAATCCTGAAGCATTTTTAGGTAAATTCAGTGCTAAACCCAGGCCCGTAGCCAGGTCAAAGTAAGCAGGGAGGCACCAATACTCAGCAAGGGGGCACTTTTACTTTTTCTTTATTTTTTCCTCTTTTTCTTCTTATTTAAGTGGGGGGGGGGCACTCCACACCTAGCGGAAGAGGGGGCACAGCCTCCCAGTGCCATCCTTGGCTACGGGGCTTGCTAAACCACGAAGTTTGCAAATTTGAAACTTATAATAATATAAGTTAGCAACAAGTGCCGACGAGTGGGGGGGGGCAGGGGGCCAATGCCCAGGGGCCCGGCGAGTTTTAGGGACCCGGAATGAGCTGGCCAATCAACTTTTTAAAATATTAATATCAGCCCAGGGGCCCGAAATTTCTGTCGATGGCCTGTTCGCAACCTTGTAATAGTTTTATATATTGATATCTTCCGAGGACAACTAGCAACTTAAATAAGTTATTAAAATAACATTGGCTTCTGACTTCATTTTTATACATATGTATAATAAAATAATAAAGTACAAAATCCGTGATTTCTGAGTGATGTTATTTAATTTGCAAATTTACTTTTTAGCAGAATTAATTTTATTTTAAATTGAATAATTGCGATTGTTGATAGATCTGTTATTTGTTTTCAATATTTTATAAGAGATATCACACAAATAGCTAAGCTTTATTCATGCATCTTTGTCGTTCTTCCCGGGTTGTATGTTAAACAAACAGTATAATAATATAAATCAGGTATCTATTATGTAACAACTGTGTAGCAGAACTATTGGTCAATATATTTATAACAGGAATCAGAAATTGCTCAGCCTCAATAAATTTGTATCATTAAAACTCTTTACTATTTAAATTATTTTTAACAAGTTTAACAAAACTGCAACATGCCATGCACTATTGAAACGTAGTTAAAAATTATATATTTCTAATTAACAGCTAAACAATCGGTACTAAAATGCACCATTCCAGATATGGGACTGCAAAAAATTTCTTGGGGAGGGGACTCACTGAGATCCCCTTCCCAAACCCCCTCCTCTCCGTTCACAAGCTTTCGGCGAATCGCGCCTCCATTTTCGCCCCCCCCCCCCGAACATTTCTTCTACCCCACCAGGGGCGGATTTAGGGGGAGGGGCCGGGTGGGCCCATGCCCCCCCCCCGTTATCGCAAGTTTACGTAATACATCATTAAATTATCGAAATATTTTTTGTTCTAAGACCAATTTTTAACAATGAAAACAGTTTTGCCCCCCCCCCCCCACCCGGGGATCAATGTTTTGCCCCCCCGTCAAAGTTGTCTAGATCCGCCCCGATCATTTCTTCGGCACCCCCCCCCCCGAAAAAAAATTCTTCGCCCCCATCCCGAAAATGTCTTCGCCCCCCCCCCCAATCCAATATTCCTGGCTACGGGCCTGATTGTACACATAATTACAGAAAATAGTTAAATTTTGCGCGCAAAATAATTAATAATGCAATTATTTCTACAATAAAACCTCCGACTATATTTTTAATCCAGAATCGATTCCATTGCTTGACTATTGCATTAACATACACGTTACTCATTTAATAAGTTACAATATTCCATGCGATAAAAGATGTACTATTATTTTTATATGTTCAAATGTGTATAAATATTGTGAAATATTTACATGGTTTTTTTTTAGTTATCGGTGAGATCGATACTAAATAATAAAACTTAAATGGCCCATACAATAAAAAGATTCTAAATCAAGGTCAAGGTTAGAATTAGATCGTTGTCGCTTGTAAAACTAATTATCTTGATTCAAGGCTAATGTTACAATTTCCCTCTTTCTCGCGCTCTCTGTCTAATATATATATATATATATATATATATATATATAGAGAGAGAGAGAGAGAGAGAGAGAAGGAGAGAGAGAGAGAGCGAAACAAGGAGAAAGAAAGAGAATGGGAATATGTGGGAGCTTATGGGAATATTAGGTGCTTATGGGAATATAAGGAGCTTATGGGAATATGTAGCAGCTTATGGGAATATGTAGGAGCTTTTGGGAATATAAGGTGCTTATGTGAACATGTGGGAGCTTATGGGAATATTAGGAGCTTATGGAAATATGTAGGAACTTATGTGAATATAAGGTGCTTAAAGGAATATGTAGGAGATTATGGGAATTTTAGGAGCTAATGGGAATATGTGGGAGCTTATGATAATATGTAGGAGCTTATGGGAATATGTAGGAGCTTATGGAAATATGTAGGAGCTTATGGGAATATTAGGTGCTTATGGGAATATGTAGGAGCTTATGGGAATATGTGGGAGCTTATGGGAATAAGTGGGAGCATTCGGGAATGTGTGCCTATTGATTCTACTCCTGTTTAATATTTGGCGTTTGGGACTATAGGCTTTTTGTTTACTTTCAACCACGTAAGTTCAAATTTTTATGCATCAGTAAATTGTACTCCTGTTTTTCAATGTTTGTAACGGACTATAAGCTTCGTTTCCATTTTCTGCTATAGAATGATCAACTGCCATGCTTAAGTAGATTCAACTCTATGTCAGTTACCGAAAAAGAGAGATAAGGAAACAGCGAAAGAGATAGCGAATGGGAATGTATCGGAACATATGGGAATATGCGGGAGCTTATGGGAACATGCTTGAGCTTATGGAAATATTTAGGAGCTTATGGGAACATTTGAGAGCTTGTGGGAATATGTAGGAGCTTATGGGAATATGTGGGAGCTTATGGGAATTTATGTGAGCTTATAGGAATATGCGGGAGCTTATGGGAATATCTAAAAGCTTATGGGAATATGTAGGAGCTTATGGGAATATCTGGGAGCTTACTGAAATATCTGGGATCTTATGGGAATATGTAGGAGCTTATGGGAATCTGTAGGAGCTTATGGGAATATCTGGGAGCTAGTGGGAATATTTTGGAGCTTATTAAGGGAATATGTAGGATCTTATGGAAATATGTAGGAGCTTATGGGAATATGTAGGAGGTTATGGGAATATCTGGGAGCTTATTTAAATATTTGGGAGCTTATAGGAATGTGTATGAGCTTATGAGCATATTAGGTGCTTTTGGGAATATATAGGAGCTTATGGGAATATTAGGAGCTTATAGGGACATAAGAAGCTTAAGGGAATATGTAGGAGCTTATGGGAATATGTAGGAGCTTATGGGAATATGTAGGAGCTTATGGGAATATGTAGGAGCTTATGGGAATAAGTGTTAGCATATGGGAATACGTGCCAATTGATTCTACTCCTGTTTACTATTTTGCGAATGGGACTATAGGCTTTGTGTTTATTTTCAACCACGTAAGGTCAAATTTTTACGCATCAGTAATTTCTACTCCTGCTTTTCAATGTTTGAAACGGACTATAAGCTTCGTTTCAATTTTCTACTATAAACGATCAACTGCCATGCTTAAGTAGATTCAACTCTATGTTAATTTTCGAAAAAGAGAGATAAGGAAGCAGAGAAAGAAATAGAGAATGGGATTATATGAGAACATATGGGAATATGCGGGAGCTTATGGGAACATACGGGAGCATATGGGAATATGCGGGAGCTTATGGGAAAATTAGGAGCTTATGGGAATTTGTGGGAGCTTATGGGAATTTTTGGGAGCTTATGGGAATATGTAGGAGCTTATGGGAATATGTAGGAGCTTATGGGAATATGTCTGAGCTTATGGGAATAAGTGTTAGCATATGGGAATATGTGCCAATTGATTCTACTCATGTTTAGTATTTGGCGAATGGGAATATAGGCTTTGTGTTTATTTTCAACCACGTAAGGTCAAATTTTTACGCATCAGTAATTTCTACACCTATTTTCCAATGTTTGAAACAGACTATAAGCTTCTTTCAATTTTCTGCTATACAATGATCAACTGACATGCTTAGGTAGATTCAACTCTATGTCAATTATCGAAAGGTGAGATAAGGAAACAGGGAAAAAGATAGAGAATGGGAATATATGGGAACATATGGGAATATGCGGGAGCTTATGGGAACATGCGGGAGCTTATGGGAATATTAGGAGCTTATGGGAATATTAGGAGCTTATGGGAATTTGTGGGAGCTTATGGGAATATGTAGGAGCTTATGGGAATATGTGGGAGCTTATGGGAATTTTTGGGTGCTTATGGGAATATGTAGAAGCTTATGGGAATATCTGGGAGATTATGGGAATATGTAGGAGCTTATGGGAATATGAAGGAGCTTATGGAAATATCTGGGAGCTTATGGGAATATTTGGGAGCTAATGGGAATATGTAGGAGCTTATGGAAATATGTAGGAGCTTATGGGAATATGTAGGAGCTTATGGGAATATGTCTGAGCTTATGGGAATAAGTGTTAGCATATGGGAATATGTGCCAATTGATTCTACTCATGTTTAGTATTTGGCGAATGGGAATATAGGCTTTGTGTTTATTTTCAACCACGTAAGGTCAAATTTTTACGCATCAGTAATTTCTACACCTATTTTCCAATGTTTGAAACATACTATAAGCTTCGTTTCAATTTTCTGCTATACAAAGATCAACTGCCATGCCTAAGTAGATTCAACTCTATGTCAATTATCGAAAAAGTGAGATATGGAAACAGGGAAAGAGATAGAGAATGGGAATATATGGGAACATATGGGAATATGCGGGAGCTTATGTGAACATGCGGGAGCTTATGGGAATATTAGGAGCTTATGGGAATATTAGGAGCTTATGGGAATTTGTGGGAGCTTATGGGAATTTTTGGGAGCTTATGGGAATATGTAGGAGCTTATTGGAATATCTGGGAGCTTATGGGAATATATGGGAGCTTATGTGAATATGTAGGAGCTTATGCGAATATGTAGGAGCTTATGGGAATATCTGTGAGCTTATGGGAATATTTGGGAGCTTATGGGAATACATAGGAGCTTATGGAAATATGTAGGAGCTTATAGGAATATTAGGTGCTTATGGGAATATGTAGGAGCTTATGGGAATATGTGGGAGCTTATGGGAATAAGTGGGAGCATTCGGGAATATGAGCCTATTGATTCTACTCCTGTTTAATATTTGGCGTTTGGGACTATTGACTTTTTGTTTACTTTCAACCACGTAAGGTCAAATTTTTACGCATCAGTAAATTCTACTCCTGTTTTTCAATGTTTGTGACGGACTATAAGCTTCGTTTCAATTTTCTGCTATACAATGATCAACTGCCCTGCTTAAGTAGATTCAACTCTATGTCAATTATCGAAAAAGAGAGATAAGGAAACAGAGAAAGAGATAGAGAATGGGAATATATGGGAACATATGGGAATATGCGGGAGCTTATGGGAACATGCGGGAGCTTATGGGAATATTAGAAGCTTATGGGAATATTAGGAGCTTATGGGAATATGTGGGAGCTTATGGGAATTTTCGGAAGGTTATGGGAATATGTAGGAGCTTAATGGAATATCTGGCTGCTTATGGGAATATCTGGGAGCTGATGGGACTATGTAGGAGCTTATGGGAATATGTAGGAGCTTATGGAAATATCTGTGAGTTTATGGGAAAATTTGGGAGCTTATGGGAATATGTAGGAGCTTATCGAAATATGTAGGAGCTTTTGGGAATATTAGGTGCTTATGGGAATATGTAGGAGCTTATGGGAATATCTGGGAGCTTATGGGAATATTTGGGAGCTTATGGAAATATGTAGGAGCTTATGGAAATATGTAGGAGATTATGGAAATATGTAGGAGCTTATGGGAATATTAGGTTCTTATGGGAATATGTAGGAGCTTATGGGAATATGTGGGAGCTTATGGAAATATTTGGGAGGTTCTGGGAATATGTAGGAGCTTATGGGAATATGTAGGAGCTTATGGGAATATATAGGAACTTATAGGGACATTAAAAGCTTATGGGAATATGTAGAAGATTAGGGAATATGTGGCAGCTTATGGGAATATGTACTAGCTTATGGGAATATGTAAGAATTGCTACGGGAATATGTAGGAGCTTTTGGTAATATGTCGGAACTTATGGGAATAAGTGTTAGCATATGGGAATATGTGCCAATTGATTCTACTCCTGTTTACTATTTTGCGAATGGGACTATAGGCTTTGTGTTTATTTTCAACCACGTAAGGTCAAATTTTTACGCATCAGTAATTTCTACTCCTGCTTTTCAATGTTTGAAACGGACTATAAGCTTCGTTTCAATTTTCCACTATAAACGATCAACTGCCATGCTTAAGTAGATTCAACTCTATGTTAATTTTCGAAAAAGAGAGATAAGGAAACAGAGAAAGAAATAGAGAATGGGATTATATGAGAACATATGGGAATATGCGGGAGCTTATGGGAACATACGGGAGCATATGGGAATATGCGGGAGCTTATGGGAAAATTAGGAGCTTATGGGAATATTTGGAGCTTATGAGAATATGTAGGAGCTTATGGGAATATGTGGGATCTTATGGGAATTTTTGGGAGCTTATGGGAATATGTAGAAGCTTATAGAATATCTGGGAGATTATGGGAATATGTAGGAGCTAATGGGAATAAGGTAGGAGCTTATGGGAATATTAGGTTCTTATGGGAATATGTAGGAGCTTATGGGAATATGTAGGAGCTTATGGAAATATGTAGAGCTATGGGAATATTTAGTGCTTATGGGAATATGTAGGGAGCTAAGAATATGTAGCAGCTTAAGGGAAATATGTGTTAGCTTGTGGGAATATGTAGGAGCTTATGGGAATATGTAGGAGCTGATGGGAATATGTCTGAGCTTATGGGAATAAGTGTTAGCATATGGGAATATGTGCCAATTGATTCTACTTATGTTTAGTATTTGGCGAATGGGAATATAGGCTTTGTGTTTATTTTCAACCACGTAAGGTCAAATTTTTACGCATCAGTAATTTCTACACCTATTTTCCAATGTTTGAAACAGACTATAAGCTTCTTTCAATTTTCTGCTATACAATGATCAACTACCATGCTTAAGTAGATTCAACTCTATGTCAATTATCGCAAAAGTGAGATAAGGAAACAGGGAAAGAGATAGAGAATGAGAATATATGGGAACATATGGGAATATGCGGGAGCTTATGTGAACATGCGGGAGCTTATGAGAATATTAGGAGCTTATGGGGATATCATAGGAGCTTATGGGAATATGTAGGAGCTTATTGGAATATGTAGGAGCTTATGGGAATATCTGTGAGTTTATGGGAATATTTGGGAGCTTATGGGAATATGTAGGAGCTTATGGAAATATATAGGAGCTTATGGGAATATGTCTGAGCTTATGGGAATATGTAGGAGCTTATGGGCATATGTAGGAGCTTATAGGGACATTAGAAGCTTATAGGAATATGTAGAAGCTTAGTGAATATGTGGTGTGGAGCTTATGGGAATATGTATTAGATTATGGGAATATGTAGGAGCTTATGGGAATATGTAGGAGCTTATGGGAATATGTCGGAGCTTGTGGAATTAAGTGTTAGCATATGGGAATATGTGCCAAGTGATTCTATTCCTGTTTAGTATTTCGCGAATGGGACTACAGGCTTTGTGTTTTTTTTTTTTTAACCACGCAAGGTCAAATTTTTTTTACGCATCAGTAATTTCTACACCTATTTTCCAATGTTTGAAACAGACTATAAGCTTCGTTTCAATTTTCTGCTATACAAAGATCAACTGCCACGCTTAAGTAGATTCAACTCTATGTCAATTATCGAAAAAGTGAGATAAGGAAACAGGGAAAGAGATAGAGAATGGGAATATATGGGAACATATGGGAATATGCGGGAGCTTATGGGAACATGCGGGAGCTTATGGGAATATTAGGAGCTTATGGGAATATTAGGAGCTTATGGGAATATTAGGAGCTTATGGGAATTTTTGGGAGCTTATGGGAATTTTTGGAGCTTATGAGAATATGTAGGAGCTTATGGGAATATGTGGGATCTTATGGGAATTTTTGGGAGCTTATGGGAATATGTAGAAGCTTATGGGAATATCTGGGAGATTATGGGAATATGTAGGAGCTAATGGGAATATGTAGGAGCTTATGGGAATATTAGGTTCTTATGGGAATATGTAGGAGCTTATGGGAATATGTAGGAGCTTATGGAAATATGTAGGAGCTTATGGGAATATTAGGTGCTTATGGGAATATGTAGGAGCTTAGGGAATATGTAGCAGCTTAAGGGAAATATGTGTTAGCTTATGGGAATATGTAGGAGCTTATGGGAATAAGTGTTAGCATATGGGAATATGTGCCAATTGATTCTACTCATGTTTAGTATTTGGCGAATGGGAATATAGGCTTTGTGTTTATTTTCAACCACGTAAGGTCAAATTTTTACGCATCAGTAATTTCTACACCTATTTTCCAATGTTTGAAACATACTATAAGCTTCGTTTCAATTTTCTGCTATACAAAGATCAACTGCCATGCCTAAGTAGATTCAACTCTATGTCAATTATCGAAAAAGTGAGATATGGAAACAGGGAAAGAGATAGAGAATGGGAATATATGGGAACATATGGGAATATGCGGGAGCTTATGTGAACATGCGGGAGCTTATGGGAATATTAGGAGCTTATGGGAATATTAGGAGCTTATGGGAATTTGTGGGAGCTTATGGGAATTTTTGGGAGCTTATGGGAATATGTGGGAGCGTATGGGAATTTTCGGGAGCTTATGGGAATATGTAGGAGCTTATGGGAATATTTGGGAGCTTATGGGAATATGTAGGAGCTTATGGAAATATGTTGGAGCTTATGGGAATATTAGGTGCTTATGGGAATATGTAGGATCTTATGGGAATATTAGGAGCTTATGGGAATATGTAGGAGCTTATAGGGACATCAGAAGCTTATGGGAATATGTAGAAGCGTAGGGAATATGTGGCAGCTTATGGGAATATGTATTAGCTTTTGGGAATATGTAGGAGCTTATGGGAATATGTAGGAGCTGATGGGAATATGTCGGAGCTTATGGGAATGAGTGTTAGCATATGGGAATATGTGTTAATTGATTATACTCCTGTTTAGTATTCTCATGATAGGGACTATAGGGCTTTGTGTTTATTGTCAACCATGTAAGGTCCATTGTTTACGCTTCAGTACTTCTACATCTATTTTCCAATGTTTGAAACAGACCATAAGCTTGCTTTCAATTTTCTGCTTGACAATGATCAACTGCCATGCTTAAGTAGATTCAACTCTATGTCAGTTATCGAAAAAGAGAGATAAGGAAACAGAGAAAGAGATAGAGAATGTGGAATATATGGGAACATATGGGACTATGCGGGAGCTTATGGGAACATGCGGGAGCTTAAGGGAATATGCGGGAGCTTATGGGAATATTAGGGAGCTTATGGGA
Source organism: Bulinus truncatus (assembly GCA_021962125.1). Lineage (NCBI taxonomy): Eukaryota > Metazoa > Mollusca > Gastropoda > Planorbidae > Bulinus > Bulinus truncatus. Next base: position 2,573,841 of record JAGDYQ010000117.1, on the reverse strand, counting down.
ATATTAGGAGCTTATGGGAATCTGTGGGAGTTTATGGGAATTTTCGGGAGCTTGTGGGGAATATTTAGGAGCTTATGGGAATATCTTAAGGGAGCTTATTGGAATATTTGCCAGGAGCTTTGGGAGGTATGTAGGAGCTGTTGGGAATATGTAGGGAGCTTATGGGAATATCTGGGAGTTTATGGGAATATTTGGGAGCTTATGGGAATGAGTGTTAGCATATGGGAATATGTGTTAATTGATTCTACTCCTGTTTAGTATTTCGCGATAGGGACTATAGGCTTTGTGTTTATTTTCAACCATGTAAGGTCCAATGTTTACGCATCAGTAATTTCTACATCTATTTTCCAATGTTTGAAACATACTATAAGCTTTACGTTTCAATTTTCTGTATTACAATGATCCAACTGCCATGCTTAAGTACAGATTGCTAACTCTATGTGTCAGTTATCGAAAAAGAGAGATAAGGAAACAGAGAAAGAGATAGAGAATGGGAATATATGGGAACATATGGGACTATGCGGGAGCTTTTCAGGAACATGCGGGAGCTTATGGGAATATGCGGGAGTTTATGGGAATTTTTAGAGCTTATGGGAATATTTAGGAGCTTGCGGGAATATCTAGGAGCAAATTGGAATATTTGGGAGATTATGGGAATATGGGTAAGCTAAATGGGAATATGTAGGAGCTGTTGGGAATATGTAGGAGCTATGGGAATATCTGGGAGTTTATGGGAATATTTGGGAGCTTATGGGAATATGTAGGAGCTTATGGAAATATGTAGGAGCTCATGGGAATATTAGGTGCTTATGGGAATATGTAGGAGCTATGTGAATATTAGGAGCTTTATGGAATATGTAGGCGCTTATGGGAATATGAAGAGCTATCGGGAGATAAGAGGCTATGGGAATATGTAGGAGCTAGGGAATATAGTAGCTTATGGGAATATGTATTTGGCTTTTGGGAATATGTGTAGGACTTTAAGGAATATGTGGTTTTTGGAATATGTAGGAGTTTATGGAATATGTCGGAGCTTACGGAAATAAGTGGGAGCATATGGGAATATAAAGCAAATTGATTCTACTCCTGTTTAGTATTTGGCGAATGGGATCATAGGCTTTGGGTTTATTTTCAACCATGGAAGGTCAAATTTTTTACGCGCCTAGTAAATTTCTGCAGAACTGTATTTCAATTGTATTTCAATTAAGCTTCGTTTCAATGTTCTACTATAATGATGAATCGCCATGTATATGTAGGATTCAACTCGATCTATGCCAATTATCGAAGGAGAGAGAGAGAGAGAGAGAGAGAGAGAGAGAGAGAGGGGGAATATAAGGGAACTTATGGGAATATGGGGAGCTGATGGGAATATGCGGGAGCTCATGGGATTATGTTAGATAAAGACCAACAGTGATATAAGATACCGCATTATTCTATCAACTTAGATTGCGAAACGAGTCAGGGAAGCTGTTCAACTTTTAAATAAATTTAAAAGGGAGGCAAATAAGCCTTATTCGCACTCGTTAGTAGCAATACAGTTACTCATTTGACGGGTCTTAAACATAGACATCCTATATATAGATTCGACAACGACGACTTTTACATAGTCGTAATTTTGTATTTTCGGGTTGCCATCTTATGCTGGACCAAGAAATGACTGCACTTACCTAAATTTCTCAGTATTTCACGTTAAACTTTATCAGAGTTATGCTCTACAAGCATATATTTCAAAATAAATAAAATGTTTTCAACAATAAAATTTACCGTCCCAGGTAAAAAAAAAAAATTATATTTTGTAGAACAATCAAAACATTTTTTTCAAAGAAAACTAAACAACTTTAAATAATTTCTAAGCAGCAGCGTTGATAGTTTGATAAGGTGAAAAAAGCAACAAAACCTAGCTCTTACTAAGAGTCATCAATAGTTGAATAGACTATTACTAATGCAGCGTCCTTTATAATAAAATAAAAAACGTTTTTAGAACTATAAATAGCTGCTCTATAATATTGAGAAACATATTCGTACGAAAAATTATTTGTTTTACAAAGAATAATGTCTTAATTCTTAAAATCGCAGAATGTCGTCGGCCGACGCTAGGGGGGGGGGGGGGGGGTAGAAAATTCAAAACAGTTATGCAGTAATTTTATATTTTTCATCAGATAGAACAAGTTGTAAGCTTTTTGAATGATACACACTTAGTGGTCTATGTAACTTAAAACCGAAGTTATGATTTTTTTTTCTAGATCTAAAAATAGGGTCACTCTTATTGGAATAAAACAAACATGAGGCCATAAACTTCATATTAAGTTCATATTCTCCAAATAAAATTGCATAGTTTTTTCTCTGTCTTAGGACATGTAGACACGTCAAATATAGGATGTCTATGATCTTAAGTTTTTGGTAATTTTGTTAAAAGTACCTGGAAAAAAAGACATATGTCAGTGAAGACTGAATTTGAACTTTCAATGCAGAAGAGCTGCTTTTCAAAACTAAAACGGCTAGTTGTGCTAAAGAAAAAGGACCAATTGAAAATGGAAATAGCAACGATTCTGCAATAATGGATGCTGATGATTTTGATCCAAGAGTGAGCTTTTTATATAAAACTATGCGTAAGTTAATTATCGGTTTTCTGTTATTTTATCATCAGTTAGTGAATAAGAATGTGTTACTGTTGTCAAGAGTGTTGACAAAGAATTAGAAGTAGAAGTGAAAGAAAAACTGTCCAAATATTTAATATTTTGATACATAATCTTGTACAGTTTTGCCTAAACTCAACCACTTTTATTTAACAAAGTATTAAACCAAAGGTAATTGAAAGAGAAACAAATTGATACAAATTAATTTTTAAAGGATAAAAATAATGCAACTATGCTTTCTTTGGCCAGGTAAAAACATTTTATAAAAAAAAGGGAAAAAAATTCAAGCAATAAATATATTTTGAGAATAGTTAAATTATGTTAGTAGACGGGATATCTGGGTGACTATTAATAAGGAATTCAAAGTATATTATATATCATAGTTAAGAAAATCAAATTATGCTTTGGTTGCATAGATAGTAGTTTTTGGAGAAGCATTACCATTAGACAAATGAAATGAAGATAATGACATGCTAAATAATGCAAGGATTACATTGATGAATAAAAAAATGGGTTACTTTGTTTACTTATACTTAGAATAAGTTAGCTCTCCAGACTCAAGGCCTGCAGCTAACTCAAATATGTCTACTGCCTCATTTTCTGTTTCATGTGTCTTCCAGTAACAGATGCCATAACTAATGTCTTTCTTTCCTTTATATTTATTTTTTAATATTTTTTTAATAATTTTGTAATATATAAATACTGACATTATACCAATCATTGCAAAGCTTTATTCCTACAAGTCTATCATTTTGTTGCATTTCATTTAGACAAACTTTTCTCATTTCTATATGTTTTAGTCTTTTAAATTTCCCATCTTATCACTTATGTGCAGCTTGGACTGACCAAACTGTTTATAGGGTAACCAAATAATGTGAACATTCTGCTTAAGCATTTATTTTTGTATATCTAGAAAGAATAAAAAATATCACCACTAAAGCTAAAACTTAAAGTAAAAACTAAAAGTAAGCACAACAGTAGCCACAAAAAAACAAGTGCTAATGAGGAAGGGAGTATGAATGGTGTATTCAGTGTTTAGCCACTGGTTAAAAAACATTCTTCCTAATAAAATGAATAATTTGGTAATTTGCTGCTAAGGTGTTGCAAATGGGCATCTGTTTCTTGGGGAGAGCAAGATCTTTTTTTTTTTTAAATTCCCTTAACCGATGTGGTCGTTGGCTTTCAAATGCCCTTTCTGTGGGCTTATAGACTTGGTGGCACCCTTCTCATCTACAAGTCACCGGCGGATTTTTTTGGCTTTACCAGGGGTTGAACCATGTACCCTTTCCATCTGAGTCGAGTTTTTAATTCTTTAGCACCTTAGGCCTCATCCTAACCTCTTCTAAGGTGCTTTAGCAAACTTTTTTTTCCCTTGGCCCATGACAAATAATGGCTAATACATTAGATTATGATAATTTGTTGTTTTGTTCCTTTTAAAATATGTGTAAACTCATACTGTGTATTCAAATCTAGCTATGGCTGTTTGTACAGGTGTTGAGCTTCACCTTTCATTATTGTAGTTATGTTTAACTATAATACTTTGGGTTTATCATGACCTGGGCTTATTAAATATTGTACAAATATTTATTTTCATGTAAACAATCGTCCCTTTTTTAAACATTGTTATTTTTAAACACTGTTTTATTTACTTTTTTTTAACTAGTTAACCGTGATCCAAGAAAACGGAGAGTCAAACCTGTACCAAGAAGTCAAGTTCAAGTTAATTTTGGAGGTTTAGAAGATAGTGAAGAAGACAGTGATTTTGATATTGGCAAACATTCAAAAGGTATATCTAATTAATAATTTTTCTTTTACATAATGTTCTGTCTTCTTCAAGAGATAACATTCAAGCTTTTATTTAGCCTTTAAGTTTCTGCAGCTTTCGAGAAAAACAACTTCCTGACCAAGGGGAATATTCTTGTTATCTTTTACTATATGGATCTTTTCTTAGCACCAGCTGACACAGTTTTGGGAAGTCTTCTTATGTTTAGTCCTTGACATCCATAACCTTTATAATTTATGGTTATTCTCCATGTTTGCTCGTCTCTAGTCTTGTGGGCGTGTATAATAACACTGTCAATTGATTTTCAAAGCAAATAACATATCCATCCTCTAAATAACATGTCGAACCTCTAAATAACATGTCAAACCTCTAAATAACATGTCGAACCTCTAAATAACATGTCGAACCTCTAAATAATTTTAAAACAAAATGATTCTCAACAATTTATTTTTCATTGCATCTCCCTTTTTTATGAATTATTCATTTTTTTTTAAGCATGCAGCATTAAATCTGTTCAGTGAAAGTTGGTTGAACTATTGTATTAGATTTCATAATTTTTAATCTAATTTTATCACATGATTATTTGAACAGAAATCTTTCAGCAAATTTTAATCTCCCTTTAATAAACTGGATGGTAATTTTTTTTTTTTATTTTTTTTTTTTTTAAAAGAACTTGGAGAGAAATTCACTGGAAAAGGGTTGGTTGAAGAGGAAGACACTGATGATACCAACAATGATGATATGGACATGGGGGAAGACGACTGTGACAGTGAGGAAGATGAACAGTTGGAGGAGGAAGAAGACAGTGAGGAGGATGATGAGGAGGAAGATGACAGTGATCAGGATGACACTGAAGTGGATGAAAGTGACGTTGATGAAAACTGTGAAGAAGAGAGCATTCAGGATGAATCTGAAATGAAAAGTCCAGATATAAAAGGTAAAAAAAAAAAGTGAACCTTGTAGTAAAGCAAACATGTAATAGTGAAGCAAACATGTAATAGTAAAGCAACATGTAATGTTACTCATACATTAGCTGCAGTAAAGCAACATGAAATGTTACTCATATATTAGCTGCAGTAAAGCAACTTGTAATGTTACTCATATATTAGCTGCAGTAAAGCAACATGTTATGTTACTCATATATTAACTGCAGTAAAGCAACATGTAATGTTACTCATATATTAGCTGCAGTAAAGCGACATGTAATGTTACTCATATGTTAGCTGTATTTTTTGTAGTAATGTCATAATTTTAACTTGTAGTGATTTGATGTGAAATTGCTGACTGAATAAATGACGCTATATTTTTTCATTACTTAAAAATTTAATATGTTGAGAATTAAAGTAATAAAACTTTGTAGCTAAATAAAATATCCAAATAATAACGAAACATTAATGAAATGGCATTCCAGAGATGCAGTTTATCAAAAAATACTAATTCCCTCTCATTCCTTTAATTAAAACATTTGAATTGGGTCATCCAGGTTGATTTGTATGGATCCTATCCAAAGACTTATTCATTTAATTGCAAACCTTTTTATCTGTTGCCTAATGCATAGGCCTGGGTCAGGCTTGGGGTATGATCGACAGTGATGAGGATGATGAAGATTACATACCCAAGATAAAAAAGAAAAAGACTGGCAAAATTGGTTCTGAGAAGTCAGATTCTGTAAGCTGAAGATTTTTCTAAACAAAAAATAGACAATATTTCAATAAAATGTAAAATGTTAGTTAATATTATTATTATATCTTAAACTTTTTTAAAAAAATATCTTTTTTTTTTTTAAATTATTTCTTTAGTAGTCCGTTCAGTTAGCTTTAGTTAAAAAAAAATTAAAATCCTGTTTTAGTTCTTAGATAGTTGGCATAATAATACTAACTTGTTTTAAAAAAAAAATATGTTTCAGAAAACAAAAATGACCCAGAAGACGTCAAAGTCTGATTGTCTGATGGAATCTGCGAAGCAGGAAGATCCAGACAGCTTACAAGAAGCGGCTCCACAAGGAAGGATCAAAGTCATAGTCTGCTGTGTTTGTCTCTCAGACAGAAGGTTAGACATTCACAAGATTTATTTGATTTAAAGTTTATGCATGAAAAGGCCTCAGTAAGTTTTTATATTTATTTTTTTAATTATTATTTTTTTTTCAGTGCTGATGATGATGAAATAGTGGAGTGTGATAACTGTGGTATCTCTGTTCACGAAGGTCTAAGTTGAAAAAATGCGTACATGTATTTTGTAAAATAACACACACACAGTTAAATTACAGATCTCACACTTGCCCACTTTTATGATGAATTGATGAGTAAAAAATGTGGTTTTAAAAACCAGCAGGGGTGAATGATTTTAAAAAACAAAACAATTTATCACCCCGAATCACACAGAAGTTTCTCATCTTTAAAATAACTGAAAGTAAATGTTATGAATTACCTAACGATGCATTCATTCAGACAGTAAGACAACTTGTCTCCACTTTTCTCTAGTACAGTAAGACAAATGATCAGAAAATATTTGGAAATAAAAACATTTTTTAATGTGATACTATTTATCTTTAGAAAATTTCGTATCTTAAAATTAAAAATAGTTTAAAAAAAAACTTGAAGATATATTATGATTGTCTGATATTAAACATTTTTCATTAGCAACACAAGAAAACCCATTCTATTATTTGTTTAGATATCATTTTTAACAAGTACAGTTCTCTTAGCCTAACAGGGCCATCGAGGCAGATGTATAATTCATCTATCTATGTAACCACTGCATATAAATATAAGGCATTGTGTGGTTAGCACAACACCCAGCCACCAAAACTCCCCCAACTTTAAGTCCAGTATCCATTTGAGGCTGGGTGGACTTGAGGGACATTAACTTATTTCACCCAGACCTGGAAAATTCCCTCGGTTCTCATAGAGGATTGAACCCGTGACTCTCAGGTTGGCAGTCGAGCGCTCTACACCGCTCGGCCACCTGTCCCTCATATATCATTTATTTTAACACTATTTTTTATGGTCAGCAGTGGTAAACAAACCTATACATCAACAGTTTACATTCAATAGTATTTTTAGAGCCGAATTAACAACACTTAAAGCTGTATTTTAGTATGGATTGTAAAACACACACTTTTTATTTTAGGATGTTATGGTATTAGTGAAAGCCATTCAACTGCCAGCACAGAATCATCTGCAAGTACAGAACCTTGGTTTTGTGATGCTTGCAAAGCTCGAGCCAAACCAGTTAGTGAATAAGTTTTGATAAGCACATTTTTTTTGTTCCATCAATCAAGCTTTTTTTCCCCCCTAATTACAGTATACTGTTTTTTTATTTATACAGGTCTGCGAGTTGTGTCCAAACTCTGGTGGAATCTTTAAAGAAACCGACAATGGGAAGTAAGTTTGTATTTAAAAAAAAAACAACTGAATTGTAATATGAAGTACATTTGTTGCCGTTAAACGTTTATGTTTTATTTTTATCTCAATTATTTTTATTTTTTAAGAAGAAAAAAATAGTGAGACAGTGTACCCTGTAAGCTTTGCTTCATCTTTGAGTTGTTATTATTATTTATGTGCTATTCTAAGTTTAAAATATTTCAGCCTTATAAATAGTTGTAAGCATCATAGATTTGTTTTATTCTGAGCGCAGGTGGGTTCATATTGTGTGCGCCTTGTATACGCCAGGTGTTGCCTTTGGAGATGTCGATAAATTGAGTTTGGTGACATTGTTTGAGATGTCTTACTCTAAGTGGGGCGCCCGGGTAAGTTGTTTATGGACTTTATTTATCACACTGACATATATATATGTTTTTTTTTTATCAGACTGGTAGCAATTGAAATGAAAAATATTTATTAGGCGGCATGCTATCTAGAGATTTAAGTCTGTGATTCTCAACCTTGTTTTTGCAACTGTACCCCACAAGGTGCGGAAGTCTTCAAAGGGGTCTCTCACATGTCAGTTCGCGAATAAATGGACTTTGCTTACCTTCCTAATGCGATAGTTTGGCAGCTGTGGTGGGTGTGAAAGAAGGGTACTGTGAAAACTGTCCCCCCCCCCAATAGAATCTAAGAAATAAACTTCCACCATGATGGATTTTAAAGACTCGTATCCAAATTTATTTTTACTTTGATCACAGATGGAAATAAGAGATAATGAACTGACAAAAAAAAGCTTGTCTTTTTTTTTTTTTTTTATTAATTTGTATGCGAAAAATAAAATGTTATCTTGATATGGGAACGTTTTTTTTTGTTTCGTACCCAGGAGTGTTCATTGTGTGAAGATTCTAGATTCAGTCAGACAGGAGTGTGCATTAAGTGTGACGCAGGAATGTGTAAGACTTATTTTCATGTGACTTGGTGAGTAATTCAAAAAAAGAAACAACAAAAAAAAAAATTATTATTCTCCAGTTCTGTTTACTAGCAACAATAAAAGGATCAATCAAATTAAAGAAACTCTTTCCCAGTGTGCTAGCAACAATAAAAGGCTCAATCAAATTAAAGAAACTCTTTCCCAGTGTGCTAGCAACAATAAAAGGCTCAATCAAATTAAAGAAACTCTTTCCCAGTGTGCTAGCAACAATAAAAAGTTCAATCAAATCAAAGAAACTCTTTCCCAGTGTGCTAGCAACAATAAAAGGTTCAATCAAATCAAAGAAACTCTTTCCCAGTGTGCTAGCAACAATAAAAGGTTCAATCAAATTAAAGAAACTCTTTCCCAGTGTGCTAGCAACAATAAAAGGCTCAATCAAATTAAAGAAACTCTTTCCCAGTGTGCTAGCAACAATAAAAGGCTCAATCAAATTAAAGAAACTCTTTCCCAGTGTTCTAGCAACAATAAAAGGTTCAATCAAATCAAAGAAACTCTTTCCCAGTGTGCTAGCAACAATAAAAGGCTCAATCAAATTAAAGAAACTCTTTCCCAGTGTGCTAGCAACAATAAAAGGCTCCATCAAATTAAAGAAACTCTTTCCCAGTGTGCTAGCAACAATAAAAGGTTCAATCAAATCAAAGAAACTCTTTCCCAGTGTGCTAGCAACAATAAAAGGCTCAATCAAATTAAAGAAACTCTTTCCCAGTGTGCTAGCAACAATAAAAGGTTCAATCAAATCAAAGAAACTCTTTCCCAGTGTGCTAGCAACAATAAAAGGCTCAATCAAATCAAAGAAACTCTTTCCCAGTGTGCTAGCAACAATAAAAGGCTCAATCAAATCAAAGAAACTCTTTCCCAGTGTGCTAGCAACAATAAAAGGCTCAATCAAATTAAAGAAACTCTTTCCCAGTGTGCTAGCAACAATAAAAGGCTCAATCAAATCAAAGAAACTCTTTCCCAGTGTGCTAGCAACAATAAAAGGCTCAATCAAATCAAAGAAACTCTTTCCCAGTGTGCTAGCAACAATAAAAGGCTCAATCAAATTAAAGAAACTCTTTCCCAGTGTGCTAGCAACAATAAAAGGCTCAATCAAATTAAAGAAACTCTTTCCCAGTGTGCTAGCAACAATAAAAGGTTCAATCAAATCAAAGAAACTCTTTCCCAGTGTGCTAGCAACAATAAAAGGTTCAATCAAATCAAAGAAACTCTTTCCCAGTGTGCTAGCAACAATAAAAGGTTCAATCAAATTAAAGAAACTCTTTCCCAGTGTGCTAGCAACAATAAAAGGCTCAATCAAATTAAAGAAACTCTTTCCCAGTGTGCTAGCAACAATAAAAGGCTCAATCAAATTAAAGAAACTCTTTCCCAGTGTGCTAGCAACAATAAAAGGTTCAATCAAATTAAAGAAACTCTTTCCCAGTGTGCTAGCAACAATAAAAGGCTCAATCAAATTAAAGAAACTCTTTCCCAGTGTGCTAGCAACAATAAAAAGTTCAATCAAATCAAAGAAACTCTTTCCCAGTGTGCTAGCAACAATAAAAGGTTCAATCAAATCAAAGAAACTCTTTCCCAGTGTGCTAGCAACAATAAAAGGTTCAATCAAATTAAAGAAACTCTTTCCCAGTGTGCTAGCAACAATAAAAGGCTCAATCAAATTAAAGAAACTCTTTCCCAGTGTGCTAGCAACAATAAAAGGCTCAATCAAATTAAAGAAACTCTTTCCCAGTGTGCTAGCAACAATAAAAGGTTCAATCAAATCAAAGAAACTCTTTCCCAGTGTGCTAGCAACAATAAAAGGCTCAATCAAATTAAAGAAACTCTTTCCCAGTGTGCTAGCAACAATAAAAGGCTCCATCAAATTAAAGAAACTCTTTCCCAGTGTGCTAGCAACAATAAAAGGTTCAATCAAATCAAAGAAACTCTTTCCCAGTGTGCTAGCAACAATAAAAGGCTCAATCAAATTAAAGAAACTCTTTCCCAGTGTGCTAGCAACAATAAAAGGCTCAATCAAATCAAAGAAACTCTTTCCCAGTGTGCTAGCAACAATAAAAGGCTCAATCAAATCAAAGAAACTCTTTCCCAGTGTGCTAGCAACAATAAAAGGCTCAATCAAATTAAAAGAAACTCTTTCCCAGTGTGCTAGCAACAATAAAAGGTTCAATCAAATCAAAGAAACTCTTTCCCAGTGTGCTAGCAACAATAAAAGGCTCAATCAAATCAAAGAAACTCTTTCCCAGTGTGCTAGCAACAATAAAAGGCTCAATCAAATCAAAGAAACTCTTTCCCAGTGTGCTAGCAACAATAAAAGGCTCAATCAAATCAAAGAAACTCTTTCCCAGTGTGCTAGCAACAATAAAAGGCTCAATCAAATTAAAGAAACTCTTTCCCAGTGTGCTAGCAACAATAAAAGGCTCAATCAAATTAAAGAAACTCTTTCCCAGTGTGCTAGCAACAATAAAAGGCTCAATCAAATTAAAGAAACTCTTTCCCAGTGTGCTAGCAACAATAAAAGGCTCAATCAAATTAAAGAAACTCTTTCCCAGTGTGCTAGCAACAATAAAAGGTTCAATCAAATCAAAGAAACTCTTTCCCAGTGTGCTAGCAACAATAAAAGGTTCAATCAAATCAAAGAAACTCTTTCCCAGTGTGCTAGCAACAATAAAAGGTTCAATCAAATTAAAGAAACTCTTTCCCAGTGTGCTAGCAACAATAAAAGGCTCAATCAAATTAAAGAAACTCTTTCCCAGTGTGCTAGCAACAATAAAAGGCTCAATCAAATTAAAGAAACTCTTTCCCAGTGTGCTAGCAACAATAAAAGGTTCAATCAAATCAAAAGAAACTCTTTCCCAGTGTGCTAGCAACAATAAAAGGCTCAATCAAATTAAAGAAACTCTTTCCCAGTGTGCTAGCAACAATAAAAGGCTCCATCAAATTAAAGAAACTCTTTCCCAGTGTGCTAGCAACAATAAAAGGTTCAATCAAATCAAAGAAACTCTTTCCCAGTGTGCTAGCAACAATAAAAGGCTCAATCAAATTAAAGAAACTCTTTCCCAGTGTGCTAGCAACAATAAAAGGCTCAATCAAATCAAAGAAACTCTTTCCCAGTGTGCTAGCAACAATAAAAGGCTCAATCAAATCAAAGAAACTCTTTCCCAGTGTGCTAGACAACAATAAAAGGCTCAATCAAATTAAAGAAACTCTTTCCCAGTGTGCTAGCAACAATAAAAGGTTCAATCAAATCAAAGAAACTAACTTTCCCAGTGTGCTAGCAACAATAAAAGAGCTCAATCAAATCAAAGAAACTCTTTCCCAGTGTGCTAGCAACAATAAAAGGCTCAATCAAATCAAAGAAACTCTTTCCCAGTGTGCTAGCAACAATAAAAGGCTCAATCAAATCAAAGAAACTCTTTCCCAGTGTGCTAGCAACAATAAAAGGCTCAATCAAATTAAAGAAACTCTTTCCCAGTGTGCTAGCAACAATAAAAGGCTCAATCAAATTAAAGAAACTCTTTCCCAGTGTGCTAGCAACAATAAAAGGCTCAATCAAATTAAAGAAACTCTTTCCCAGTGTGCTAGCAACAATAAAAGGTTCAATCAAATCAAAGAAACTCTTTCCCAGTGTGCTAGCAACAATAAAAGGCTCAATCAAATTAAAGAAACTCTTTCCCAGTGTGCTAGCAACAATAAAAGGTTCAATCAAATCAAAGAAACTCTTTCCCAGTGTGCTAGCAACAATAAAAGGTTCAATCAAATCAAAGAAACTCTTTCCCAGTGTGCTAGCAACAATAAAAGGTTCAATCAAATTAAAGAAACTCTTTCCCAGTGTGCTAGCAACAATAAAAGGCTCAATCAAATTAAAGAAACTCTTTCCCAGTGTGCTAGCAACAATAAAAGGCTCAATCAAATTAAAGAAACTCTTTCCCAGTGTGCTAGCAACAATAAAAGGTTCAATCAAATCAAAGAAACTCTTTCCCAGTGTGCTAGCAACAATAAAAGGTTCAATCAAATCAAAGAAACTCTTTCCCAGTGTGCTCTTCGTCAGGCAAAAGTTTTCTCTGTGCAAAGTCTGCCCCCATTCAGATCCTGACAAAGCCCCTCCCCCCTCCACCTCTCCCCCAATCATCAAGAGTTCAGTGATCATCCCTCCCACTCCTCTCCTCAATTCAAACATTCACATGACCCATATATCGTGCAGGTGGTTTTTTTATATATATAAAAAAAAACAACAGAATTACCCGTATAGAGTTGTACAAGACTAATTGTTAACGCATATCAAATTTACTGAAACAGTAATTCTCAAAACTTAAGGTTTCACGACCCAACTGTTTTCTTTTCGCGACCCGCCAGTAATACTATTTAATTTTTGGGGACCTACCTGTAAAGAATACTATGATGAAAGTAAGACGATAAAAGGATAAGTAATTTTATAAATAGATATTCGCTTTTTAGTTTGGAGATCAGGTTTGTAAAACATGGAGTGTTGTATTGTGATTGTGCACACACATCAATTCTCTATCCATCATTATCAAAAGAAATCTTTGCAACCCGCCAGACTACTTTTTTTTTTCCTTCTAAAATGCCTTTGATGTCAGCCTTCAGCATTTGACTGAGATAAAAACAAATGCGTGTAACTATTTATCTCTATCCATTGAATGACGATAGTTAAAATTTTAAAAATTTAGCGCGATAGTCCTATGAATGTGCTTATTTAAAAGCTTTTATTTCTTTTTTTTTACCTATAAGCTCTCTAAGGATCAGTAACACTAGCCCTTGAATGGAATAATAAGTAGGATCTATAAACAGAGATAGATTAGCTATTTGGCTATAGCATAGATTTCAACAACTGTGAGCTTTCAGTCTGATATTTACTGTACTTCATCTTTTCCCCTTTATATATGATGTAAGCATTACAAATTTAAATTATTTTAGACAATTTTTAAATAAGAGTCAATGTAATGTTTTCAGTGCACAGAAAGAAGGTTTATTGACGGAGGCATCTCCAGAGGAAGTCATGGTAGGATTTTAAGTTCCATCTTCTTTTAAATCTTATATAGAGGCTATTTGATTGTTCTCTTTAGATATATACTAGTTTTGTAAACTTCATGATATTACGGATTTAAACTTTTAACAATTTAATAACGTATGCCCTGATCTTTGTACAGACTTGGTGTGTGTAATTGCTGTTGACATTAAAAGATTAGAAAAGTTTAAAGCTATTTCTGTTGATTAAACCTGCACTAGTATCCATTGAACATTTCTTTTTAAAAATAATTGAACAGCAGCTCTAAAATTATATGATGTGATCAAAACTAGTTTCTAGAGTCTCAAAACGATATCAGTGTAGAAAGGTAATAGAAACAAATTTGCAGTGCAACAGGGTATGGGCACAACCACATTAAAAGGTTGTCTGGGCACAACCACTTTAAAAGGTTGTCTGGGCACAACCACTTTAAAAGGTTGTCTGGGCACAACCACTTTAAAAGGTTGTCTGGGCACAACCACTTTAAAAGGTTGCCTGGGCACAACCACTTAAAAGGCTGTCTATCCAGTTCTTGGGGGCCATGGTCACATGATCAAAACCGTTAGTATTACAATAGCATTTCATCAAAAAAGTCATTTGTCACATGCGATGCTGTTAATTTCCTGAAATATGATGGTATGGTATCCCTTTGCCAAATATTCATCAAAAGGGCAATCATTCACTGAATTCAAATTGAGATAAGCCAGGCAGAGATCAGGGAAGATATCTTGTCTATGTATTGACATATGTATCTTGAAAAAAAATATTTCCTGAATTTCACTAGTTACACATTGAATTAAAGTAATGAAATCCAATTCAAACTAAGTTTATTCTCAAATATATGAAGCGCATTGCAAAGAGATGAGCTCCCATCCTGAATACCTACCTGTTTCTTTACATTTTGCTGGGTGATTGTTGAAGGGTTCAATTCTTACCCTACTGTTGGTCCCACTCAAGAAGTAAATTTATAGCCCAGTAGCAAAATTACTAAGAAACTCAATAACAGGTCAATAAAAAGTGGATAGCTAAGCTTACACACCCGAGAGATGTTTTGTCACTTTTAAACTATCTTTTCAAGGGAAGGTTAATCTCATGTAAATGCTACGGGCTTAAATGGTTGGCTATTTAACAGAATGTTATTTTTGGGCATATGGATGAAGATGTGCAGATGTTTAATATTGCGATGAATGTGCAGATGTTTAATATTGCGATGAATGTACAATCTCCTACTAAAGCTTTTTGTCAATAATATGGAAAGGAAGAAGATCCAAGACATGGCTATTTTTGGATAATTTATCCATTTAATTAAAAAATTTAAATCAACAGTTTAAACTTAAAGGATAAAGAAGAAGTCTCATTGATCTATTTTTAGACAACAGCATTAAATCTATCTTTCTAGTCAAGACCTTATTTTTGTACTAGTCATAAGAAAAGAATACCCTTAGCTAGTGATGAAGCCTTAAAAAATTTAATTCGTATTTCGAAAACATTTTCTTTCATATGTCACGCCATTAAAACATGGAGCTGGTCTAGGCTTGAAAGGCAAACATCTCTTTGTCTTTCTGAGACGTCATTAGAACTCAAAATCCCTGATCTTATTTCATACAAGCAGGAGCAAGTGTCCTATAATAATGTATAATACTCATTTTAATTTTTAAAACTAAAATATCTTTTTTAAATTAATAAAATTGTTAAAATTGAGCTAAGCTGATATGTTATTATATTAACATATTCATTTCTTTGTAATAAAATGGAAATTTACTGATCGTAATATTATAAATAGTTTTTATATGTGGCGGTGAAAACGTGGAGAGGGTTTGTGGACTTAAAACTTTGAGTTTGAGGGTCTGAAAGAAGTTCGTCAACTGCTGGTCAACTCCATTGCCACTGCTTAGTTTTGTATTTTGTAGTCTGATTCCTAAAACTTATTCTATTATTTATTACATTGCAATTAATTTTTCTTGCAGGATATAGCTGATCCATTTTTTGCCTATTGCAAGCTTCATGCAGATAAAATAACCTCCAAAATTAAACGACGCAACTGGCTGGCCATACAATCCCATGTGAAAACTCACACGCCAGGTTTAATTATGGATGAAAAAGAGAGAGTGAGTTAGGTTATAATGTTTGTTTGCATGTACCAATGAGTTAGGTAAACTTTGTTGAGGCTCATGTTTTCTGTATTATGCTCGACTTGTATGAACTCTTGATATTTTATTGTTTCTCTTGTACTAACAGCTTCGTTTTCATAGAAAATTGAGTCGCCATCAAGAGAAATACAGTTTGACTAAACTGAAGCGCCCACCATCCTGGGGTCAGTTATTTAAACTATATTTTATGTTTCTTAACTTTTGAGCGTTGTTAGTGTTTTTTTTTTAACTGATTAACTATACCACCTTTTTCATATTTAAAACAATGCGACAGTTCCTACCCAGAAAATGGTGAGACATTTACATACAAGTCCATCTGCAGTACGAGGTTTTCTAAGAAAAGCTGAATTAATGGGTGTGATTACACAGGTAAATTAAATTATACAGGTAAATTAAATTATACACCAATAATTTTATTTTACTAACATTATTTATGCCCTTTAATAATTCTTTTTCTTGTTTAGTCTATAAATACTTCTTGCAAATAGTCTTGAAAAATTCTTTCAACATGTGTTTTATTTGATTCGCTCATGTTATTTTCTTATATGTCTTTGTCAGCTAGGCTTTGGAAATATTAAACGCATTATTTTGTGAATTACAAGTAGCATCATGCCAATCTCAGTTGTCACTTTCACAAGTACTTAGCAACATTATTATTCAAGCTGTTGCATCTATTTTACCTCAACAAAAAGCAAAAAAAAAATTAAAAAATAAAGTTTTACTGCGAAAATTTTTTTCAGTGATGCTTCATGAATTTAAATTCTTTTTTTATGTAAACGAATCAGTATTATTGAAGAAAAATGTTCCAGTTGCATCTTTTCTACTTCCCTTCATTCTTTATGGTGGATCTCAATATATAGTTGCATACAGTCTTTGAATCAACTTTTTATTTCCTTCATTACATGTCAAATCTAAGACTTGTACATTGTCAGAACTGTTTAGCTTGATCAACAATTTACAATACCGATTTACACTCAGAACAAGTAACTTTGCATGTCTTTGTTTAGACAAACTCTCAAATCATCACAAACAGGGCTTTAACTTTTATTCAAAATTGTGAGTTGAAAGTCTGGATCATACCAATTACTGGTGGTAGATAACAAGGTGCACTGGATGGGATCAGGCCCGTAGCCAGGTCAAAGTAAGCAGGGAGGCACCAATACCCAGCAAGGGGGCACCTTTACTTTTTCTTTATTTTTTCCTCTCTTTCTTCTTTTTTAAGCGGGGAGGGGGGCACTCCACACCTAGCGGAGGGCGGGGCATGGCCCCCCCCCCAGTGCACCCCCCCACCCGGCTACGGGGCTGGATGGGATGCAAAACTGAGATTTTATCTCTTGATCTTTTGTTTCTGGTTAAAAATAATTTTTTGTTTTTGAATAATTTTGTAGATTTGAAAATTTAAGATAATTTCATTTACTTCTTTTTGCTGTTTTTTAATTGTCACATAGGTTCATTCAGTCCCAGCAGAAAAACAAGAGGTTAGGAAGAAGGCCATTGGTCAACCTGCCTTCACTACCGAATTTATTAGCTATTTTATGGGTCAGTTGCTTTTTTATATTATTAAAATCAATCTGCAAATAAATGATTGATTAAAAATGCATTTTTTTTTGGGCTTCTTTATGTAGAATTGAAAGCATAAAAATGTGATTTGTTATAAAATAGCTATTATTTTATTTAGTGTATTAATTTGTATGCAAGTAAAAAAAAAAAAGTTATTTGTGACAAGAACTTTATAAGCCTTTTATTTACTTGATTTATCAGATCGAAATGTGAAAGTTGATAATCTGAAAAATACGTTGGCTGAACTGATCTCACAAAATCACAAACTTCAGACTCAGGAGAAAGTTGTCCGTAAAGAGTATGACCAGGTAAACTCACGTTTTTCATGGAAAATTGTAAGATTTGAAATTTTTTAAGATCTGGTGATAAAGGATTTATCATTTAATTTTTTGCATTTTTTATAAATCTGTTGCTACTTAACTTATTTATTTCCAATTTTCCCTATCGCCTTCAAAAGCAAGGGCAATTGACAACTTGTTCTCTATGCTAATTGTTGTTTTTTTTTATTAATACATTTCAGTTTTTAAAAAATATCTTAAATCTGTCGCTTTAGCAACCTTTGTCATTTACCATCGTTAACCCTTTAGATGAATCAGTTTTAAACTTAAAAAGTAAGATTTTTTGCACTGTTGATTTACAATGGATCTTCTAAGTTGTTGGTAGGTCATGGATCTTCTAAGTTGTTGGTAGGTCATGGATCTTCTAAGTTGTTGGTAGGTCATGGATCTTCTAAGTTGTTGGTAGGTCATGGATCTTCTAAGTTGTTGGTAGGTCATGGATCTTCTAAGTTGTTGGTAGGTCATGGGTCTTCTAAGTTGTTGGTAGGTCATGGATCTTCTAAGTTGTTGGTAGGTCATGGATCTTCAGTTGTTGGTAGGTCATGGATCTTCTAAGTTGTTAGTAGGTCATGGATCTTCTAAGATTGCAGGTCATTTTTAGGGAAACAAAATTTGAATGAGAATCTGATTCCTTGATCTTATCTTTGGACTAAATTGTAAAACAAAGTAGTCAAGTTCCCTTAAGTCCCCTATGGGCTCATTGGGGGCAGATGAAGTGTAGAATTCATCTGTTTCTGTAATCTCAGCATTTAAAGGGATTGTGTGGCTAGCACAACGCCCATCCACCTTTATTCCCCCAACTTATAAGTTAGCTACCCATTTAAAGCCGGGTGGAATTTCACTAGGACCTGAAATTATCTGAAATTATCCGAAATTATCCGAAGGTTCTCACTGAGGTTTGACTGTCGAGCGCTCTACATTGCATGGACACCCATCTCCTGGACATGCCAGATAATGATTGTTTGACAAAAAGAAAACTAAATACATGGATAATTTAATTAGAATTTGGTGGATGAAACAAGTTCACTAACAAAATTGGGTTCTGTTGGTTATAGAAAACATAAGCTACCATTAAGAGGTAGAAGATAATTTAGAATCACTAAAGCTTAGTGAGTGGGATTAACCGAGCAAAGAAGCAACAATAGTTTTGAAGAGAAAAAAATAATTATTTTGTGTTATTTACATAGATTCATTGTACTAGATCGATTACATGCCTGAGAATAATAGACATTAGCCATCTCGTACTGTACATCTATGGTTATTTAATTTTGCTGCAAGCTCATGTGCCTTGTGGATCTGGGATATGCCCTAAGCATATAGTTATAAAATATATTATCACATGAATCTGTTTTTTTTTTTTAAATAGATTCATGTTATTTTGACAGCTTAATGCTGAAGTGAATGAGTTGAAACAGAAAGGCAATGCGGTCAGACGAGAAGGTGAATCATTATGTGGCATTTTGCAGGATATTTATGGCCAGGTAAATTATGACACACACACACACACACATTTCTTTTTCTTCATGATCTACATCATGAATTTAAGTCTACTGTTAGGTTCATCGTTATAATAGCTGCTACTTATTGTCATGGGAACTAACTTAACTTTATTGTTACTGACATTCCCAGCCAGTTCCACATGTTCCAGAAGTGTTCAAGAATAGAAAAAGAACTCGATCTCCTGGGAAGAAGGAACCATCAGGTTCTCCCACCATCCTAATAAATCAGTAAGTTTTTTGCTAGTTCCATTCAATCCTAGAAAGAACTGGATCAGCAACATTAAAAAATGGGCAGGCCATAATGTAGTGACTCCACTGGAGGAATAGAGAGATCTATCCATGACACAGAGGAATAAAGAGATCTATCTATCCCTGACACAGAGGAATAGAGAGATCTAGCCATGACACAGAGGAATAAAGAGATCTATCCCTGACACAGAGGAATAGAGAGATCTATCCATGACACAGGAATAAAGAGATCTATCCATGACACAGAGGAATAAACAGATCTATCCATGACACAGAGGAATAAAGAGGTCTATCCATGACAGAGGAATAAAGAGATCTATCCATGACACAGAGGAATAAAGAGATCTATCCATGACACAGAGGAATAGAGAGATCTATCCCTGACACAGAGGAATAAAGAGATCTATCCATGACACAGAGGAATAGAGAGATCTATCCATGACACAGAGGAATAAAGAGATCTATCCATGACACAGAGGAATAAAGAGATCTATCCATGACACAGAGGAATAGAGAGATCTATCCATGACACAGGAATAGAGAGACCTATCCATTGTAGCCTCCCCTGTAGTCTCCCATACACAACAAACCTGTTCATGGCCAAAAGATGATCATACAAATTTATAATAAAATTCTATTATTTTGTTTTTTTCAAATGCTGTTTAGCTACATTGTCAACTTAAAAAATAACTGGAGCATACTTTGATTAAGTTCAATAATGATTTTCATTTTTTTTTTCTCAAAGATGTGGAATTTGTCAGAGTACAACTGAGCAGCATCTGTTGGCCAAGTGTGACAGCTGCAAGAAACATTATCACCTGGGGTGCCTAGAGCCACCACTCACTCGCATGCCAAAGAAAACAAAATTATTTGGATGGTAGGAAGAGTATTAACTTTTGAAAAAAAAAAACATTAGTTTTCTAATAAATGTAAAACTCTGTCAAGTCTGGGAGAATCAAACTTATACCAATGAAGAAACAGTGGATTGTAAAAAGTAAGGAGTTTCCCTTGAAGGACCATTGGGGCAGATGACGTCTGGGACTTATCGTTTCTGTAGCCGCTGCATATTAAGGGATTGTGTGGCTTACTTAAAGCCCAGTATCACCTTTTATCCACCCCCCCCCCCCCCCACTAAAGTCATGTACTTATTTAAAGCTGGGGGGTGGACTTGGATTACTTTTAACCAACTATTAGCGGGGACCTGGAAAAATTCCCTTAGCTCTCACTGAGGATTAAAACTGGAACCCTTAAGTCAACTTTCAAGCATTGTACTCCGCTTGATCATCCGTCTTTTGTGGAATTTAATGTGATAAAGTATCCTTTTTATTTTTGAAGCTGCTTCAATGTGTATTTATTTTACTGGCATCGGTTATTAATGCCTCAGTGGCCGTTAGTTGTAAGCCACAAATTATATGCTGTAGTTTCTTAGACGAATGGTCGACTTGGTCGTGGTTTAAGTGCTTGATTTCTGACCTGAGGGTCCCTGGTTTTAATCTCCGGTACGGACCAGTGGATATTTCAGGTCTCAGTCAAAGTCTCCCGTGGTGCCTCCAAGGCCATCGCACTATCTGCAATGGTAGAGGTGAAAAAAAAGGCCACCTGAAAACTGTCCCATCTATAGGACATTAGATATTTCATCTCATCCTTACAGGGACTTCTCACACCGCATACTATAGGCTCAATCACCGATCTTTGTCTTTTTACCCTTTACACACTATTAGTGGTGAATATGATGGAGGAGTTAACATTTACAAAGACTTAAGAGTAATAGCAATTAATGAATAAAACAGAGAGGGCTTGCATCAGTAGAAATAATAACAATTGGGTTCAAATTAAATGTCTCCAGGCAGTGTTCCTACTGTGTCATACCCAGCACAGATGATTCCGCGAGAAGTGCTCCAGATGTAGACGGGCCACGTAGGCTGAGAGAAACCATAAAAGAACCAGACAAGTTCTTCCATTTGAGCCACATTCAAGATTCCATCAAGGTGAGATTTTAGACACATTCCATTTTCTCTAAAACTCATCAGTGGCTGAGCTGGAAATTATGGTCATGCAAAAAGAAAATTTTCTCACAGGAAACAATATTCATTGGAAATTTACTTTTTTAGCTAATGCAGTTGCTCAGAAACTAAGTATTATAGTTGTTGCATAATGACTGTGTTAGTGTGTTTTGCATGCATGGCCTGCAAGAGGGTATGATTGACCAGGAAAGAGAGATAGTGGATGATATCTGTGATAGTGACATAAAATATTTCCCCACTTATAAGATTTTTCTCATGAATTTGACACACTTAGATCTTGGGACGCAAAACAATTTGAACAAAAAATGTTTTTTTTTAATTGACAGATAGTTCTTTTAATTAGCTTGCTGCATTGCAATCAAATGCCAAAAAAAAAATAAATAATTATACAAAATTATTGAACCTAAATTTTATTCAACTTGCAACTCCTCATATTTGTTCTCCATTATCTTGTCCTCATCAGTATCTGACTGAGAATCACTGTCTTCGTAGATTGTCTCAGGCTCAGTTCTATGTGTGGAATTTGATGTTTCGTCCCCTAAATCCTCTAAAACATTTATGGGACACTTTTTGTAGTGCCTTTTACCTCCACCAAAGCCAAAAGTCCAGTGACCACAATAGTCCAGTGACCACAATAGTCCAGTGACCACAATAGTCCAGTGACCACAATAGTCCAGTGACCACAATAGTCCAGTGACCAGGAAGGCATAGTGGTAGATGAAAATAGAACTTATACTTGTACCATGGGTGTACAAATATCCCGGGGGGGGGGGGGTTCTCACCAGAGGCCAAACCTGAGACTTGTAGGTCAACAGTTGTGCGCTTCACCCCTGCCATTTCTTCAGACCTTACCAGTTTTTAAGACTACAAAGCACAGTAGATGACACCAGCCATCCAATTTATTGAGCTGT
Source organism: Bulinus truncatus (assembly GCA_021962125.1). Lineage (NCBI taxonomy): Eukaryota > Metazoa > Mollusca > Gastropoda > Planorbidae > Bulinus > Bulinus truncatus. The sequence continues at coordinate 2,551,315 of JAGDYQ010000117.1, read as the reverse complement.
AGGTTTTTATTAATGTACAACTGTCAGTATTGCTTTTCTGGTATGGCATCATGATTGTAATTGAATTATAATGCTTTCTGGTTGTTGTGCACCGATTGCTAACACATTTTTATATGACGAATAATTATCTTGACGCTTCCAATTTAGAGCCAGGAACAGAGAAGTTTGTTAAGGAAAAGAAAAAGAAGACAGAGAGACACAGCCAGAGCCAGAAGACTAGCGGGAAATGCAGCTGTGAGTTTTGTTTTAAAATTTCCTATATATTCTTTAACTGATTTATCCTCATGTAACGTACTGGCAGAAAAATGTTAGTTTTATAGGTCTGATGTTTCATGGAAGACCTTTTTATAATTTTTGTGATTAAATTTTTTGTTTTTCCTTGATTTGGGCAGAAGGCATCCAGGTCTTCAGAAAAGTTATCTCCAGACAAATCAAAACCAAACTCACACAAAACGTTGCGACCCAGCTGTAAAACAAAAGTAAAGAACGCTGCCACACAAAGTGCATCTTCCTCTTTCACTTTTAAAGAGGGGGAAACATTATCTGATGTGCCCATCATATGTGTTGTGTGTAACCAAGATGGCTGTGTCAGTGACACTGTCAGGTAAATACAAATTTGTTTTATTATAGTTTATATCAAGTGACAGTTTTGATATTACTCTTTGCATCGACTGTTAAAAATTTAACGTTACATTTTAAAATTATTTTTAAATAGTTTTTTAAATTTTGCCTTTGCCTAAACTAAGAAGATTGGAAAAAATGCAAAATAAACGTATTCAATTAATTTTCTTTTCAAGTCTGTTTAAGGATAAGATAATTATTTCTTGATCCTATAATCCACTAATTGGATGGTTTGTGTAGTCTCCTACTTTCATCCCCACCACAGTTGAGAGTTTGATGTCTGTGATCCACTAATTGGATGGTTTGTGTAGTGTCCTACTTTCATTCCCACCACAGTTGAGAGTGTGATGTCTGTGGAGGAAAAATAAAAGACATAGGGAAGGACTAGCACTATGCTGACCCTAATTTTAGCTGGGCAGACTAGGGAACTTTCACCAGGACCTGAAGAAATCCCAGATCAATCTTGGAAACTTTTCAGGTTGGCAGTTCTGTGCTCAACAGTGCACGACCATCCATCCACTCCCCGCCTATTTGTTTTAGCTGTCCCTCTAGTTACATAAGTTACATTGTAAAGAAAATGATAGGAAAGTCAAATGTGCCATGTAATAAGCTGAAAAGTTTTTCCTTTTAAAAACACAATGAAGGCATTGAAGAAGACCATTATAGGATGTATTTTTATAACAAGCTGTGTGCTGATTTGAATAAAATAACAAAGCCATTGAATGTCCCCCCCACACAGATTTTATTCTTGTACATATCAACAGAATGAGTAGGGCCTACATAGCTCAAATATAATTTTGTTGCATAAAACTGAGGACAAAAGAATTAGAATCCAGCCTGAATAAAGAGAAAATACATTGTACTAGCCTCAATCATTCAGCCAAAAACTAAATACATTGTACTGGCCTCAATCATTCAGCCAAAAACTAAATACATTGTACTGGCCTCAATCATTCAGCCAAAAACTAAATACATTGTACTGGCCTCAATCATTCAGCCAAAAGCTAAATACATTGTACTGGCCTCAATCATTCAGCCAAAAGCTAAATACATTGTACTGGCCTCAATCATTCAGCCAAAAACTAAATACATTGTACTGGCCTCAATCATTCAGCCAAAAACTAAATACATTGTACTGGCCTCAATCATTCAGCCAAAAACTAAATACATTGTACTGGCCTCAATCATTCAGCCAAAAACTAAATACATTGTACTAGCCTCAATCATTCAGCCAAAAACTAAATACATTGTACTAGCCTCAATCATTCAGCCAAAAACTAAATACATTGTACTAGCCTCAATCATTCAGCCAAAAACTAAATACATTGTACTAGGGTCAATCATTCAGCCAAAAACTAAATACATTGTACTGGCCTCAATCATTCAGCCAAAAACTTTTTTGATATTTGACTGAATCGTATAATAAGTTGCTTGCTTGCTTAATTCCTTGAACTCCTTGCAATGAAAAGGAGCTCTGCAATAACTCTCCGGCACTCTCAGTATAGGGAGACTTATTTCAGTTCACATTTTGTCAGGTTGCTTTGCTTCATTTCCAGCTCACTAAACCTCTCTAAGTGGCCTATGCGCTGCCGACCTTTCTCTGGCCTTTGGGGGTACCACTGCAAGGCCATTTTCGTTAAATGGCTTTCTGAGAGAATGGCCAATCCATCTCCATTACCTTCTTGATAATTAAGAATTTAGGCTACTTCAAGTACTTCAGGTACTCCAAGTACTTAGGTACTTAAAGTACTTCAGGTACTTCAAGTTCACCAAGTACTTCAGGTTCAGTTGATGATGCTCACATTCACTGTCCTATTATTTCAGATGTGATGAGTGCATGCTGTCCTATTATTTCAGATGTGATGAGTTTGCATGCTGTCCTATAATTTCAGATGTGATGAGTTTGCATGCTGTCCTATAATTTCAGATGTGATGAGTGCATGCTGTCCTACCATTTGAAATGCCTGGATCCACCTATGAAGAAGTCACCAAAGGTCAGAGGTTACACCTGGCACTGTGAAGCTTGTGACATGCTGGATAGTTCTGTAAGTCGATGCATTTGTTTTTTTCTGTTTTGTTTATTTGTTAATTTGAAACCGTCAAAGTTGAAATAAATAAAAGTTTGATAAATATTTAATGCTGCTGCAAAGTTGTCATAAAAATACTTTTGAATGTGATTTAAATCCAGTCCTGAAAAAATATAAAATCCATCCAATTAATTTTTTTTTATTAATTTTTTTCTGACGTTTTTTTATTAAAATGAATTTAAGAGTCCCATAAAGTTATGTTTTTCTTATTGATTTTAAAAAGTGTCTGCACTGTTTTAAGGTCAATCAAATAATATTTGAAATGGCATATTCAATATGAATTTGTTATTTTGTAAAAAGTAACACTAAACTGGATGAAAGCTTAACAATAAGCATTAAAAATTTACATATATCAGATCAGATTTCCAAGTTGTATGAGTTTTTGAGCATTCATATTAGGACGTGTGACTTAATATCTTGTGACCGAATGTCTTTTCTTTTTAAAATCTGAATGCAGCTTGCAAATATTAACGAGCTGTGTGTTAATTTGATTAAAAACCAAAGTCACGGTCCCCCACAAAGATTTTATTCTTGTACATATCAACAGAATGAGTACATAGCTGAAACTAAGAGAGAAGAGAAAAGATCCAACGTTGCCAGGTCCATGGGAAAAGATGTCAGCTCCGCAGCCTTGTCTAATACAGAGGCTTACTCCAGCTGAGTTAAACGTTCGACACCTGCACTCAGTCTGATGGCTAACCTGAAGACATGGGGGACACCTTCACTTAGTCTGATGGCTAACCTGAAGATATGGGTTTTCAGGCATCAAGCTCAGGTGTTGAATTCGCCATTCGGTGCCCTTTAATTGTCTCACATCTTTACTGTAAACTGTTAACATGTCAGTTTGATTAATTGTGAGTTTATCGGCTTCTTAAAAGAAAAGCAAGGCTCAGTAATGAACATTGAGAGAAAAAAATCAATATTTTCTGCTTTCAAGGATGAAGGGAGGTGGGGGTATTTTTGTGTTCTGGGGTCACACTTAGTTTGGAAGTTTTAATATGTCCTTGTTCCTTCTACGTAGTATTAATGTCTGCTGCTGAAATGTTAACTGGTTACCAGGTGTTATGAACAGGTATCTAAAGCTATCAATTCTTTATGTGTCTATTAATGCACCGTTACCCATGTTTATGACTCCAATCATTTAACTGATTATCCAATCTGTTAACATTTACTTATTGACTCTGATTATCCAATCTGTTAACATTTAATTATTGACTCTGATTATCCAATCTGTTAACATTTACTTACTGACTCTGATTATCCAATCTGTTAACATTTACTTATTGACTGATTATCCAATCTGTTAACATTTACTTACTGACTCTGATTATCCAATCTGTTAACATTTACTTATTGACTCTGATTATCCAATCTGTTAACATTTACTTATTGACTCTGATTATCCAATCTGTTAACATTTACTTATTGACTCTGATTATCCAATCTGTTAACATTTACTTATTGGCTTTTTTATATAAATATTATTTTTGTTCAATAAATTGTATACGAGGTATATTTTGTAAATTAAGATATTACCTTGTACATGTACAATAATCTGCATGCAAGGTATATTTTGTAAATTAAGATATTACCTTGTACATGTACAATACTTGCATTGAGTACACATGCACAATGGATATTTTTATTCTTTTGTTGGTTTTTGTGTGCCAGTTTGTCATTGTGATCTTGGTGCTTCAACATCAGCTTTCTGGTGTGTCAGGCGATTGTTTACTTATCACTAGTATTACTTATTGAGCTTTTATTTTGCTGGAAATAAAAAATAAAGGCTACAAATTTGGAGTTGCCTTTAAATTATTTTTCTGTAATTCTTTAGAGTCTTTTTTGTTTGTATGAATATATGTGTATATTTTATATAGGTAGGTTCAGTAAGATTTTCCAGCAGTCTGCTTAAACCTGAATTGTATATCACTTTATTTGAGAGTCAAATGATATATTATTTATATTCTCTGTGCTTCGCAACAACGGTAATGGTTTTTCGACCCACCATAAAATAGAGTTTGTTTTCACGACCCACCAGCAAAGCAAATCTAATATAAAAGAAAGAGAATTTAAGCATCATTAATGGAATATGTATATAGAATGCCCATTTTGCTTTCTAAATATGGAAACTTTTAGTTTTGAAGCATATAGAATATAGAGTTGTAACTATGCTGGTAATGTTTCGATCCTTTAATTATCATGTGCCCCATGATCCACACATTGAGTACCACTGCTCTGCTCCCTTTGAAAACTACAAACTCTATAGTTGAAATACTTTCACCATCAAGTGACCAGGAAGTCGTTTGTTCAAATCTCATTTAGCCTGTGCAAAAAGAAAACTAAGTTAAACGAATACTGCTTCAATGATAATGTTTTTAGATGATAAATAGCAAACAATTTTTGTCCAATTTGATCTAGAACAGGGGTCGGCAACCTTTTGAGATGGAAAAGTCAAAAGTTATAATTTACAATTTTTTTCAGTTTTTAAAGAGCCACTCAAATCGTTCTTTCAATATTATGTTTTATTTGATTAGGAATAGGTATATTAAATAATATCAGTATAATTATTTGCGCATTGAACTGAAAGACCGCAATTTGACATCGAAAGAGCCGCATGCGGCTCGCAAGCCGCAGGTTGCCGACCCCTGATTTAGAATAAGACAAATTAAACTTTAAAAAACTCTGTTGTCAGTATTTATTATAAGCTTTTAATTAGTGTCACTTTCTTTGGGTTTGTCTGTAAATCTTATAACTCAATTTCGGACCAGTTCTAATTTAGTGAGAAGACTCAAATACATGATTTAAACAATTTCTCCATGAATGAACTTGTAGAATTATGAAGCTGTCTAATTGTTAGTAATGTTCATAATGGGAACAAATTCATCTTGAAGTGACCTTCTTAAAACAAACGTGTGCGGCTCAAAGAGCCACATGTGGACCACCATTTTGTAAACTCATGAAATGATTGAGTATGTCTCAGTGATTACCATATGTTCATAATGAGGCGTCAAGACCCCAAAAAGATATTTCAGCCCCCCCCCCTTCCTCCCTGATCAAATAACGGGCCTGTAACAGGTGGCATATCAATGATGTAATAATATTTATAACCACTACCGCCATTATATTCACGCCGGTGGGGGTGGGGCTTTAAAGTTTTGGAGACGGTTCGATAGTCTACCGATTTGCATTGATCTGCCACGTTAAACGAAGCGTAAAGCCGGAGTAATGTCCCTTTCAGTTCATAATATTTTCTTCTTGTTGGGCAACAGGCCCACGGCAACCCGTTCAATGTATGCGTGCAGTTTTAGTTGTTCACGTGACTAGCAGGTGTGTGTGTGTGTGTGTATGTGTGTGTGTGCATTTGGTGTTCACATGGTTTCTTATATATGACAGGTTGGTATTACTATATTATAGTATATATAGTTTGTTGTGATACTGGCTAGAGGTTGATTTTTTAAAATTTAAGCACTGTCTATCTATCTATATCTATCTATCAATATCTATCTATCTATCTATATCTATCTATCTATCTATCTATCTATCTATCTATCTATCTATCTATCTATCTATCTATCTATCTATCTATCTATCTATCTATCTATCTATCTATCTATCTATCTATATCTATCTATCTATATCTATCTATCTATCTATCTATCTATCTATCTATCTATCTATCTATCTATCTATCTATCTATCTATCTATCTATCTATCTATCTATCTATCTATCTATCTATCTATCTATCTATCTGTCTATCTAATCTATCTATCTATATATCTACCTGTCTATCTATCTATCTGTCTATCTATATCTATATATCTATCTATCTATCTATCTATCTAATCTATCTATCTATATATCTACCTGTCTATCTATCTATCTGTCTATCTATATCTATATATCTATCTATCTATCTATCTGTCTATCTAATCTATCTATCTATATATCTACCTGTCTATCTATCTATCTGTCTATCTATATCTATCTATCTATCTATCTATCTTGTTTTTTATTCATGCCGCCGAAAGGGGGGAAAGGGGGAAAATGATTAGGGGCCGGGATTAAGTTGCCCATTCAATTTTTGAAAATATTATCAGCACGGGACCCGTGACAGCCCTGCGCAGGGGCCCGAAATGTATGTCTATATATCGATCTATATCCTCCCATCTAGTCTCTTCACCTCTCCCATCCATCTTTCTCTTCTCTTGTCTGTCTTTCACTTTTCTTGTTGATCGGTTGATAGTTATGTCTTTCATTGTTTCTGTATGCCTGTCCGCCCGAAGAAGATCTCTTATCTATACAGCGATCTACCCAGAAAATCTTAAAACTTGTTGACATTTCTACAAATCTCTTGAATTTGGATAATTTTTAGCCTGACATATATAATAGTTAAAAAAAACAATGCATTTTCATTTAATTTTCAACATCCGACTCGCCCTTTAATTTTTTTTTTTTTAAGTTCCCTTCTTAGCCCTATCGTTTCACTCCGTACGTCTCGAGGGGAACGATGGTGTAGCCAGTTGAGTCCTGGCTTACCCCCGGGAATGGCTGTGCAGTCCGTCTCGGGAGTAGCAATCCCTGCCGCACTTGTCACACTTGAAAATAGTTGGCTGTTGTCGGATGAGCTTAGAACCGGTAACTGTCCCCTTCCGTGTTGTATCGACATCGTGCGGCGACGCTGGAGTATCCTCTCCAGTTTAGCTACAGAGCCTGGGCCATAGGGGCAGATGAAGTGTAGAATTCATCTGTTCCTGTAACCTCGGCATATGAAGGGGATTGTGTGGTTATCGCACAACGCCCAGCCGTTACTTCCCCCAACTTAAAAGTGGGACGACTTTAAAAACACATTTCACCTGGAAAAATTCCCAGAGGATCGAACCCAGGACTCTCAGGTTGACAGTCGAGTATCTACACCACTCGGCCATCCGTCCCACCGCCCTCTGGTTAATTAAAAATATATCTTCAACGAAGTATCCCAACATTCCCAAGCTCACGCTCGTACATAATTATATCGCGCGCGCACTAGATTTCACTGACTGCTCTTTTCAACGAGGTGCGACCTTATATTTTACGACTTCTGCTACCTCTGAGCCATTTAAATTTGGAAACGCTACAAATAGATCAATACAGATGCATCGATTAGCTATTTCTTTAATGATTAGATCACCGTTTTCTCCCCTCCTCACAAGTTGTAAGCCTACATAGTCGTCTGCCCACATTACCGTCTGTGTCGTGTGCAGCCATGCACTTTTTTTTTTTTAAGTTTTCAATGTTGTGCTGTCAACTTAACAAAACATTGCGCTAAATTAGGTCAGTTGCCAACTTTAGATTTCATGTCTAAGATTGAGCATTGACTTTGAATTTCGACATGGCATTATCAAGCGAGAATAACAAATTTTTGTCTACAATAACAAATTTAAATCTATTGTACATTTTAAGTTAATTTTTTTTTTAAAGTTTCATTGTAGTGGACAGACAGAACCGTTTTCGGGTTTATTGAGGGGGGCGGGGCGCCTTAGTCATAGAATTTGAAATATCTTGGGGCCCTATACATAAAATGTATAAAAATCTGAGTTACATAGGCATATAATTTATAAAATTCTGGGTTACATAGGCATATAATTTATAAAATTCTGGGTTACATAGGCATATAATTTATAAAATTCTGGGTTACATAGGCATATAATTTATAAAATTCTGGGTTACATAGGCATATAATTTATAAAAAAATTTAGGCCACAGGCATTGAGTATAAAATATCTGCTGGCCCTATGAAAAAGTAACTGAGGGGGTCCCAATAGCATCATCGGGACTCTAGGCGGTGGCCTAATTTGTCTCTGTAAGAGTGACCCTACAGGTAATTATCAGGTATTGTGTTGATAGTTATCAAGTATTAAGTTGATAGTTATCAGGTATTAAGTTGATAGTTATCAGGTATTAAGTTGATAGTTATCAGGTATTGTGTTGATAGTTATCAGGTATTGTGTTGATAGTTATCAGGTATTGTGTTGATAGTTATCAGGTATTGTGTTGATAGTTATCAAGTATTAAGTTGATAGTTATCAAGTATTAAGTTGATAGTTATCAGGTATTAAGTTGATAGTTATCAGGTATTAAGTTGATAGTTATCAGGTATTGTGTTGATAGTTATCAGGTATTGTGTTGATAGTTATCAAGTATTAAGTTGATAGTTATCAAGTATAAAGTTGATAGTTATCAGGTATTAAGTTGATAGTTAATCAGGTATTAAGTTGATAGTTATCAGGTATTGTGTTGATAGTTATCAGGTATTGTGTTGATAGTTATCAAGTATTAAGTTGATAGTTATCAGGTATTAAGTTGATAGTTATCAGGTGCCTAGTTTATAGTTATCAAGTATTAAGTTGATAGTTATCAGGTATTAAGTTGATAGTTATCAGGTATTAAGTTGATAGTTATCAGGTATTGTGTTGATAGTTATCAAGTATTAAGTTGATAGTTATCAGGTATTAAGTTGATAGTTATCAGGTGCCTAGTTTATAGTTATCAAGTATTAAGTTGATAGTTATCAGGTATTAAGTTGATAGTTATCAGGTATTAAGTTGATAGTTATCAGGTATTGTGTTGATAGTTATCAAGTATTAAGTTGATAGTTATCAGGTATTAAGTTGATAGTTATCAGGTATTAAGTTGATAGTTATCAGGTATTGTGTTGATAGTTATCAGGTATAGTGTTGATAGTTATCAGGTATTGTGTTGATAGTTATCAAGTATTAAGTTGATAGTTATCAGGTATTAAGTTGATAGTTATCAGGTGCCTAGTTGATAGTTATCAGGTATTAGGTTGTTATATATCAGGTATTAAGTTTATAGTTATCAGGTGCCTAGTTGATAGTTATCAGGTATTAGGTTGTTATATATCAGGTATTATGTTTATAAATATCAGGTATTAAGTTGATTGTTATCACGTATTATGTGATCCACTGTTTTTTCATTCTTCTAAATAAGCTTTTGAACTGCTTTTCTATTTAAGCTGTTATGTTTATTCTATTTCTTTGTTTACGTTGGTTGATATATACGTTCAGAAATAGCTATGCATGTTATGGGATATTCAGATCTGGATACCAAAAAAATAAATAAATTTAATTGTTGTATACCCAAAATATCTTCCACTTTAAAGTGTTGATTCTAATTCTATAGATGAAATCGCATTGGTCCACTTCACCGCCATTCAACTGATAGCTCTATTTGTGCCCGTCTCGAGAGGGCGAAATCGACTCTCTTAAGTTGGAGACAATGGTCCAACCATGACTACGACACAAACAATCGCATCGTTGTCGATTCTTGTTGATCGATACTGCTCGATGATAACGGTCCAACGATATTACTCTCGTTACTTTCAGATAATGGTCTATGAAACTGTTTTATATATAGGCTGGTGAAAGTACCCATGTTTAGAAAGAATTCTGCGTCACTTAGAATAAATGTTAACTTTTATTCTCTCTCTCTCTCTCTCTCTCTCTCTCCCCCTCTCCCTCTCCCTCCCTCCCTTTCCCTCTCGCCTTCCCTCTCCCCTCCCTCTACCTTTCCCTCTCGCCTTCCCTCTCCCCTCCCTCTACCTTTCCCCTCCCTCTCCTTCCCTCTCTCCCTCTCACAAGCTCTTTCTTTCTCTCCCCTTCTCTATTTCTCTCCCTCTCTTTTTCTCTCTCTTCCTCTCCCTCCCTCTCTCTCTCTCTCTCTCTCTCTCTCTTTTCGTCTCTCCTCTCTCTTTCTTTCTCTCTCTCCTCAACCTTCTTCCCACCAATGTTTTACATTGGATGATAATAACAGAGGCGTAATTCATCTGTCACTGTGGTAGTCATATTTACAACGAGTGAGTTATTCATCTGTCACTGTGCCATTCATATTTACAACGAGTGGGTTATTCATCTGTCACTGTGTTAGTCATATTGTCAACGAGTGGGTGATTCATCTGTCACTGTGTCTTTATATTTACAACGATTCATCTGTCACAGTGTCAGTCACATTGTCAACGAGTGGGTGATTCATCTGTCACTGTGTCTTTATATTTACAACGATTCATCTGTCACAGTGTCAGTCATATTTACAACGAGTGGGTTGTTCATCTGTCACTTTGTCACATTGCCATCGAGTGCGTAATTCATCTGTCACTGTGTCAGTCACATTGTCAATGAGTGGGTGATTCATCTGTCACTGTGATAGTTTAGCTGATACGATTCCATCTGTCACAGTGTCAGTCACATTGTCAGACGAAGTGAGGTGATTCATCAGGTTAGCTCAAGGGTCAATGAGGGCCAGAGGTTTAGCTAGGGTATGACAGGTTGGGAACGTGCCATGGGCGACACAGAAAACGGTGGGAGACGGGGATGTATTTGACTCACTCGCGCCAATCCAAGTGTTAAAAAAAAATTCAGGGGCGGGATATGGTTGGGGGCGCATGATAATTCTTGCCTGCAACAGTGTGTCTGTCACGGAATGCCTGGGCTACATGAAACATTCGGCCACTCAATGCCCATCTGCTAAGGATCATCTTGATTACGTCAATGTCTGTCACGTGTCTAATAACTAATGCAACGCCGTCCTTGGCCAAGTACTTGTATTCTCTCTCTCCCCCCACCCCTCCCCGCCCACCTGACAATATTGCGTGTCTCAATGCAATGAGTTTTAAAAAAAATGAGCTACGAGTATGAACGAATGTGAAGGACCATTTGTAATTTGTTTGCTACCGACAGTACTATAATATTTAAAATTGCTAACGATATGTATGACTTAACGACAATAGAAAGATATTAGATACACAAACCCAACAATGGCAGCCCCGTGTAAAACACACTCGATGTGTCATAGAGATCATTTCAGCTCACAAGTCTTTGACAGCACGCCCCCCCCCCCCCCGACTTTAAGTCATGTTAGTCGTTTTAGGTTACTGGCGAAAATTAAATTATCCAATACAAGCAGCCAGTTGAACCGCCCTAGGTTATGACAGTTTTAAAAAAAAAACACCACCAACCTACGAACTACAACCCTCCCCACCAACTACAACTACCAACTACAACCACCAACTACAACCCACCAACTACAACCCACCAACTACAACCCACCAACTACAACACTCCAACTACAACCCTCCAACTACAACCCTCCAACTACAACCTCCAACTACAACCCTCCAACTACAACCCTCCAACTACAACCCACCAACTACAACCCTCCAACTACAACCCTCCAACTACAACCCACCAACTACAACCCTCCAACTACAACCCTCCAACTACAACCCACCAACTACAACCCACCAACTACAACACTCCAACTACAACCCTCCAACTACAACCCACCAACTACAACCCACCAACTACAACCCACCAACTACAACCTCCAACTACAACCCACCAACTACAACCCACCAGAGGTAAAAAAAAAAAAGCCATCATACAACGTTATGGAGAAGAATGTAGGACGGTTATGTCCCTTGATTCCTTCTATTGTGCTCAGTCATAGCAACTATGGCCCCGAGGTTTCAAAGCACAAGCCATGTTGACTAAGTTACTAAATATAGTTCATTCACTTGTTCAGGTCGTCTTAGTTCAATCTTTTTTTTTTAAATTTAAAGTTCACCCTCCCCTCCCCCCCCCCATTTCGAAACTTGTACATATTTAAACACGATGCAGAAAAAAAATAAGTTCGATTAACCGGAATCAATCGATGGCAGTTTGAAGATTAAACGTATAGTTTTATTTACAATACGGTGACCAGATTTTTCTGAGGTCAACTTAGGACTTGTAAAAATAAAGGAGGTAGTGAAAATCAACTGGAAGACAACTCTTGATTTCATTATTATTATTATTTTTATAATGGTCTGCCCCTTTCTCTCATATATATATATATATACACACACACACTTTGATAGATTTAGATGTTCTTTTTTTAAAATTTATCCTTGATTACATTTAATATATATATATATATATATATATATATATATATATATATATATATATATATATATATAATATACGCAGTGGCTTCGAATACGACCGGGCATGCTACGTATTTTTTTTTTCGAGACGACCTACAAACCTTGATGACGTCAGTAAACAGAATGAATGAGAACTCTTATTTACTGCAGACGTTGATGACGTCATTTGCTGTTAATAATCGGAGATATTTGTATATTTGGCTTTAATTTTTTTCGGGTCTGCCCAAGCCTAATTAAGTCGGACGAATAAAACAAAAATATATGCGGACCCCTCCACCTACCCCCCCCTCCAGAAAGTTAACACTCGTTAATTCGTCTCCGTCAGTATTTGGTTCGATTCTCGGATATAAATGCTTCCCCATCCCCTCTATTTTCGTTTCTTAATCTTATTATTATTTAGTAAATTTGAAATATGTAGACTACTCTGAATTTTTTAAAGTGTGACGCAAAAATGATGGTAAGGAAAAGTTAGGTAATATTTAGGACTAGCTGTACCCTGCAAAGCCTTTGCAGGAAGATAGACTATTGTAAAGCCATTGCCGAACCTAGGATTTGGGGGCCTTGCATTTTGACATTCGATACCATGACATGAGATTATGTACTTAATATTTAATATAAAAAAATTTTGGGGGCTCCCCTCAAGCTGGAGCCCGGCGGGACTTTCGATTTTGGACCCCCCCCCCCATCCTTGTTACGCCTCTGTGTTCAGCTTTGATACATATTTTCAAAATATTTTTTTTTTAAGTTATGAAATAGTTGAAAAAAAAAAACCTAATTAGTTGTTGTTTCTTTTTCTTACAACATCCTAAAGGAAACATTATTTCAATTTTTTTTTAAATGTCAAAGAGATCTAATTAGTTACTTTTCATTAAAACAACTAAAAGGAAACATTCTGAATAAAAACCTCCCTCCCCCCCCCTACCATTTTACAGAAAACATGAATAAAAAGAAATAAGAAATACATTTCTATGGCGGCTGGGCGGTCAGAAAGATTTGGAGCCCCTGATTAGGCGGCCCTGCTTAAAATTTTTTTTTTTTGCTTGTGTGTGTGAATTTATATGTGTACATGTATGTAAGTGTATGTGTGTAAGTGTATATATGTAAGTGTATAAGTGTATGTGTGTGTAAGTGTATGTGTGTAAGTGCATAATTGTATGTAAGTGTGTGTAAGTGAATGTGTGTAAGTATGTAGGTTTATGTGAATTGGACTGAAACCAACTGAACTCGTTAAATTTTGTTTGTTCACAGTTGCCTGTTAAGCCATGACAGGCCAAACCACAGCAGCCAAAGGTCCACCAGCAGCCCAGGCGGGCGACGCTTCTGAAGATGGTGACTTTGTTGCACTCAGAGAAAGCAGAGAGGTAAACATCCAGAACTATTCTTTTAAAAAATCTGGGGAGACAACCAACGAAAATTCCTCACCCTCTTAACAACCCTCTTGATTATCGGACAGAAAAACCAGTCAATCATTTTGTTAATTTTTTTTTAATTTTCAAGTCCCTGAAAGGATGGAATGTTTATCTTTTGGATGCTATGATCCACCAATGGGATGTTTATCTTTTAGATGCTATGATCCACCAATGGGATGTTTATCTTTTAGATGCTATGATCCACCAATGGGATGTTTATCTTTTAGATGCTATAATCCACTAATGGGATGTTTATCTTTTAGATGCTATAATCCACTCATGGGATTTTATCTTTTAGATGCTATAATCCACTAATGGGATGTTTATCTATTAGATGCTATAATCCACTAATGGTATGTTTTTTCGACAGTGCCCTTCTTTAACCCCCACCATAGCAAATAGTGCAGTGACCATGGAGGCCCCATCCAACAGTCCTGTTTCATGTGCTCCGCCCTGATATGTTGTTACTTGGTAATGGGCTTATTTTCACAGGATGGCTTAGAACAGGGAAATTAACCCAATCATCGTGGGCATTAAAATGATTATTATGGAGGGGGGTGGGTGGGAGAGAGTGGGGTGGGGGGGGGGTTGGGGGAGGAGAGTGTGGAGGTGATCATAATCCATTAAAGGTTGGCCCCGGGGGGGGGCATTTATTACATTTTTCCACCATTTAGAAATAACAAAAGTTTCTCATTTTTATTTTAAAATTTAAGGTTAGAGTACCAGAAACACTAGATTTAAGCCAGAGTATTCTAGAAACCATACTGGCTGTGGCCAAAGAGGTCAGACCACAGTCAGCCCACCAGAGGCCCTTTACTGGCATTACCAGGCGGAAGACCACGCTCGGACAAGATGACCATTGGACACAGCTGATAGGTTTATTTTGTTGCTATTTTTGTTTTTTTTTCTGTTGTGTAAATGACACGTTACAAAAATAAAACAAATACCAGCGACAATAAATACATAAAATAAATGTATTAGAGCAGATAATAGAGATGGGGTACTTTTACTCATAATTGTACCTTGGGTAATGTACTCTTATCTTTCACCTTGGGTACTGTTTTTGGAGTTGGACCTTGGTTATTTTGTTCTTATAGTCTCTCTGGCTATTTTAAAAAATGTGTTTACTTGTCCTGGTACAGCATTACTTCCACCTTGAATACTTGTCCTGGTGCAGCGTTACTTCCACTTGTACTGGTACAGCATTACTTCCAATTTGAATACTTGTCCTGGTACAGTGTTACATACACTTGTACTGATACAGCATTACTTCCACCTTGAATACTTGTCCTGGTACAGCATTAAGTCATTAATAGATGATTCCATTTTTTTTATTTATGTACAGATGCTGCCAATAGCGGTACAACAGCTTTCTCAAACGCAGTCCTCAGGATTCATACCAGCAATAAACTGTCCAACAAGGATGTTCATGATCCAGTCACTGGCCAAAATATTTTACACTACACAGTGGAGCTAAAAAGTCAAGATCTGATCAGCGTCGTTCTTGAGGTAGCAGACAATGAACTGCTTTCACAGCCGTTTGATGTTGAGGTGGCTAAGATTATCGGCAAAAAGAACGTTTTCCACCAGGTTGTAGAACAGAATAATCTGCAGCTTTTGAAAACTTTATTGGCAAAACTTTCTCAGGTTAAACGGGTCGAACTGCTAAACAAGGAAACGCCGGTAGAGATCATAGGTCAGAGGCCAAGGACATTTCCATGTTTACACTTAGCCGCATATTATGGCTACACAGATATAGTTGAGTTTATCCTAAGTCAAGGCATTGACGTCAATCATCTCAATGCTAAAAATGACACTTCGTTGTTATGGGCGTCACGATGGGGGCATCAGACGACTGTGAGGTCTTTGTTGAAACTCGGAGCTCTCCCTAGCATTGAAAATGACAAAGGCTCAACTGCACTTTACTGGGCAGTACGATATGGCTTCGCAGAAACAGTAGAGATTTTAGCCAGGGAAGGCAAAGCCAATGTCAGCCAAACCAGAAAACTTGGTCTGGTTGCACCGATTGTTCTAGCTAGTGCACTGGGATTTGATAAGATTGTCTCCATCTTATTGGAATTTGGTGCAGATCCCAATTTCGCCATACGTGGAGGAGAGAGACCCATACATCATGCAGCTAGGGAAGGATTTGCCCATATCATTGAGGTATTTTCTTTTTTCATGATATTAACCAAAACATTTGTTTTTATCTAACGTTGAAATCTTGAACACTAAAACGTTGAAATCTTGAACTCTAAAACGTTGAAATCTTGAACACTAAAACGTTGAAATCTTGAACACTAAAACGATAAAATTGAAAGACTGCCCAGAAAAAAGACCCAGAAAATATGAACCTAAAAAGAGTTTTACAATTTGTCAACTGCAGCTTGTATCAAATTTGAATCCTGTTGAGTAAAAGCAATAATTGTTGTGAACTTATATATATGTGCATATATTTAAATGTTGATTTAGAGCAGAGATATTTTTATCTGAAATAAATACTAAGGGTAGGCCTAGTCCAAAAAAAAACAAACAAAAGCTTATCTGGGTCAACGGTTTCTTTCATGCCACAATAGTCAGCTACTTAGCTTTTAACATTGTTCGCATTAAGTAAGGTAACTTACTGTCTTACAATTAAAGTTTACCTAAAAGTTATCTTAAAGAAAAAATATTGTAATTTATTAAATTTTCTTGAGTATGTTATTGAAAAATACTCTGTGGTCATTTATATGTTAAGATAAGTTTCATATTCAGTCAAATTTGTATTTTTTTTAATATGAAATAATAATTGCTGACCCTGTTATCTGGCACTCAGACTTTTGTTTGTTTATAGTTAGAACATTTTACAATTTGATGGGTTTCTAACAATATCTTTATGCCAGATTTTTTTTATCAGACAAATTGAATTTACTAACAAAATGGTTCAAAAACTTTTACATTTTGCAATTTGACAACTGGTTTTTGTTTTCGCAACCCACCTTCAAAGAAAAAAACTACAACAAATAAAAAAAATTAAAGGTTTTTAAAAATTGTATATATAGATTTAAATCTTTTTGCGACCCATCTAAAATTGGTTAGTGACTCACTCTTTAAGAACAACTGCTCCAACATTTAACACACATAAGTTAGTGACTCACTCTTTAAGAACAACTGCTCCAACATTTAACACACATAAGTTAGTGACTCACTCTTTAAGAACAACTGCTCCAACATTTAACACACATAAGTTAGTGACTCACTCTTTAAGAACAACTGCTCAAACATTTAACACAAATAAAAAACAAACTGCAAACCTATGGCTTAATATATTTTTATTCTTTTTGAAGGTTTTAGTGTCTAAAGGGGCAAAGGTTGATGCTGCTGACGAGAGAGGCGACACAGCCCTACTTTTGACGGCTAAACACGGACGACCCAAGTCTATGCAGACCCTGGTTGGTTTGTTTTTCGTTTGCTCTGAAAGTTGTTCATTTTCATTATGATTTATGGATGGTTCTCTACTTGCTGTTAGTATTTTTTAAACTGCAATAACTTTGGATGTGGCAGCCAATCCAGGTCCAACAATTAGAGATACTAATACAAAGTATAAAAAAAAATCGTTTCCATATACTTTTTGCAAAATATAACTTACAGGCTCTTATTTCAGCTACAACTTGGAGCCAATGTTCACCATAAAAATTTAATGGGAGACGATGTTTGGACTTTTGCAGTCAACAGTGACAATGATCTCATCTTGAAACTTTTGGTGATTCATCAGAGGAGACAAGAGATAGAAAATCTTGGTAATTTTGTACTGAATATCAATTAATCATTATTGTTCTGTGATAAAGAGTGAAACGTAGGAGCTAATTAAAAAGTTAACGTAGATTGTTACAATACTGGGGGTCTCACATGATTTTAAAGTGGATTGTGACAAAATGCAATATATAATTAATGGATACAAAAATCCATGTGCTCAAAATTATAACGCTTTATCCCCATAAGTTACAAATCTGAAAATAGGTTATTAAGCAAAGCAAAAGGAGTAAAATTTGTGTGAGGTTATTCAGCAAAGCAAAAGGAGTAAAATTTGTGTGTAAAATCGAGGAATCTTTTTATTTTAATTTTATTTGTAGTTTTTCTTTACCTGTGATCGTAAAAACAAAGCAGTACCATTTTTGCTACATGGGACTTATCAAGTACTCGAAGACAATTTTAACGCGATTCAGAATACAAAAAAACTCTTACAGCGCATCTCGTTTTTAACCCTCAAGATTTTTCAATTTGCTTTGGCTGTCACCTTTTTCTTTCAAAGGTTACATTTACTTTTACATCAAAAGGTTAGAAAATGAGACGGCTTTGCAATGATGTATAATTTGCTTGGATATCTTCTGGAAATTAATTTTGGCATTTAAAGGGAAAAATCTCAACAAATTAAACAAATTCACCATAATTTTTAAATGATAAAAAAAAAATCAACAATGAGATAAAAATGACATTAAATAATAAACTTCTTTAACTACTGTGCTCAATGTCATTATCATTATTGACTTAAAGCATCAGCCATCATTAATGTTTTTTTTTCCTTTGTTCTAACATATGATTTTAATTTTAGATCTAGTTTAAATTAAAATAATATTGACTGAAAGTCTGCCAATGAAAGAGTGCTAGCTTCGGTTAGTCAAGTTCTTATAGCCTGACAATTTTATTACAATGGTAGCTGTAAGTAAAAATTGATTATAAATTGATGTACAATACTTGTTTTTCTTTTTTGCAGACATTATAGACACAAAACCATTGTCTTCAGGGTCCAACTCTCTATTACATCTGGCTGCCTGGGTTGGCAACATAGAGAAAATTAAGCTTTTACTTGAACTCAAGGTAAAATGAGATGCCATAGACTTGAAATAAATTAAGCTATTTTACTACTAAAATTATTCTAAAGATGTCTGTTAAAGTTTTGTGTTTCTGGACTAACTAATTGGGTACCCCACTCACTGAATCAAGCTGAGATGATAGTGGAATGGTGAATAAAAAAAATAAAAAAATTAAAGACATTGTCCAAACCATTAATATGTTTCTGAAGGAAGTGAAATATATGATTAATGATATTTATTGTTTAATAATGAATTAGCCTAAGTCCTTGTCATATGTGGGTAATGTGTAGAGATAGGTCTGTCCAGTGGCACAACCAGCAAAAAAATGCTGGGGGGGGGGGGGCTCACATTATGAAAAAAGACAGTTTGACAGTCTTTTTTGTAACTTTTATAACATTAATTATGTATTGATGATTTGACCTAGGGGGGGGGGGGCTCAGTCCCCGCCCCCCCACGCCTTCCCCTGGTTGCGCCACTGGGTGTGTCAAGGTCAAGGTGGATGGATGGTTATCAAATGCTGGTTGAAACATTCTTTGTGGGAAGTATTCAGCACATGGGGAAAAAGTGTGACTATAGCTGTGCTTTGTGGGCATGGATATAAAAAAGGGGGAGAGAAATGGATAGAAAGGTCAGAAACTGTAACAGTGAGGTCAAGAGAGTTCAGTTAGTGCAGAGGACAGTTAAGGGGAACAGATTATTGGAAGTGTTTACAATGTTGTGTGAATAGCAGCTGATGTGTTAGAATTCGGCTGATTAAGCAGTTGAGATGTTATTTGGAGATCTGTATATTTAATATTATTCACTATTCATGTTGTGGATTTCTATGTTATTTGGAGATCTGTATATTTAATATTATTCACTATTCATGTTGTGGATTTCTATGTTATTCGGAGATCTGTATATTTAATATTATTCACTATTCATGTTGTGGATTTCTACGCTATTTGGAGATCTGTATATTTAATATTATTAACCTTTCATGTTGTGGGAGTACTAAAGTTTCCAGTAATCTGTGAGTGCACGTGAAGTTGTGTATTCATTATACTATTTTTAGTATATACACAAGTTTAATTAATTCAATGTGACCACAATAAAATACTGGATATATTGACAGTCCTTCACAATTATGGGATTTTTCTAATCTACCAAAATGGGAGGCTATCATTATCTGATCTCGTTTTGACGCATTCATCTCCCTTACATTAGCCTTTTACTTAGCTACTGGTTTAAAGTTCCCTTTCCAAGTTACTTGGCCTGCTAGTAAGCTGGTTGATCCTTTGTTTTCATTTATGCCTTTGGTTGACTAAGTTACCTGAAGACAGATGAGATTTTTGAAGAGTGTCCT
Organism: Bulinus truncatus; assembly: GCA_021962125.1. Classification (NCBI taxonomy): domain Eukaryota; kingdom Metazoa; phylum Mollusca; class Gastropoda; family Planorbidae; genus Bulinus; species Bulinus truncatus. The sequence continues at coordinate 2,531,019 of JAGDYQ010000117.1, read as the reverse complement.
GGCTTGAAGTCTGAATCATCTCCCTTTTTTTTTCAAAGTGATAAAATGGCACATCCAACATTAAAAATGACATTTAGTGATGATTTATATGAGCTAGTGATTTTATGAGTGGTTTGAATTTTGTAATGCCATTTCTTTTTTTTTCTGTTTTACTTTGTAGCTTTAAGAGATTTACATGAGGTTTTTAAGGTTATTTATAGTTTCTAGAATGTTGCTCCTTACAGCAATAGCTCAATTTATCTCAGTACCACATATAGTCATGTTGAGCTGCTCAATTTATCTCAGTACCACATATAGTCATGTTGAGCTGCTCAATTTATCTCAGTACTACATATAGTCATGTTGAGCTGCTCAATTTATCTCAGTACCACATATAGTCATGTTGAGCTGCTCAATTTATCTCAGTACCACATATAGTCATGTTGAGCTGCTCAATTTATCTCAGTACCACATATAGTCATGTTGAGCTGCTCAATTTATCTCAGTACCACATATAGTCATGTTGAGCTGCTCAATTTCCAGCACTCACAATACACAGGGATATTTTTTTTCACTGGCATTTTTTTTTTCAATTTATCAAATGACGTAACATCTAAGGATATCTTATTTTTATTATAATACGACTGAATGACACACCTGTTGTTTACAGATTGATGCCAGTGCAACTGATGAGGCTGGAAACAATTTCTTGCACCATGCGGCCATCAATAATCAAGCTCAAGTTATCAAAGAATTTCATAAATTGGTAATAATTGTCTACTTTTCATTATAAATAAAATAAAAAAAAAATTGTTCAAGAACTGTATATGGCACAAAAAGTATTTGCGTGAACCACTGAAATAAAAATGGACTAATTAATATAATGGAAAAAAAAATTGTGTTTAACGTGTGTTTAACGTTGAAATGTTTTTAATTTTGAAGATAGAAGAAAAAAAAAAGGTTTTGAAATGAATTGCCCGATATTTTATCTTTTTGTAATCAAAGGTTAACATTGACATGGCCAACAAAGTTGGCAACACAGCCTTACACGAGGCGTGTATCAAAGGTCACCATGAAGCAATTATGGAACTCATTCAATGCAAGGCTCTGGCCAACATCAGGAACTCTCAAGGTTTGACTTAAAATTGTTGCATTTAGGTCATGATCACTTCTCAATATTTATTGTTTGTAAAATTTTTGTCTTAACAATTGTAGGGATTTTAATTCTGAAAGTTTGATTTCATAATTGCCATAATTGAGTAGTATGAAAAATAATGATTGAATGTAAATTGATGTTAAATGTTAATATATAATATACGATCCAATAGGAGAGACTGCGCTCCACGTTGCTGCCAACTCTAAGGATATTCAGCCCAACTCTGTATCCAGACTTATGGAATACATTATCAAGACTCACCCATGGGAAGTTCTCAATATCACTGACAAGTATGTCTATATATTTATTTTTAGAGACGGTAGCATTTTATCCAGTTTGAATTGCTGAGAAATGTAAGATGGCATTTTTAAAAAAAAATGTGCATTTAGATTTTTGGTTCCTATTAGTGTATGTGAACCCCTTGTAAGGATGAGATGGTGCCCTTCCCCACCATACCATGTGAGCAAAGGCCATGGAGGCACCACAGGACTTTAACCTTGACCAGAAATTTCCAATGGTCCTCGCAGTGGATTGAACCAGGGACCCACAGGGTTGTCAGCAGGTCCGTAGCCAGGTCAAAGTAAGCAGGGAGGCACCAATACCCAGCAAGGGGGCACCTTTACTTTTTCTTTATTTATTTCCTCCTTTTCTTCTTTTTTAAGCGGGGGGGGGGGGCAAAGGCCCCCCTGGCTATGGGGCTAGTTGTCAGTAACCCATTAATTTAAAAAAAAAAAACACCAGAAATTTTTTATTTTATTAGCATACTCAAAAAAAAAAACGCAAAATTTATACATTAATTTTTAGAATTCCTAATTAACTCTAATGGGTTAACTTAAAAATTTTCTGTAAGAGAAATAATATTTTGCCCCAGCAATAATTGAGCCAGGAGTATGAGGTCATGAAACATTTTAAAAAATTTTTTTATATTCTGTGCTGGATTGATTTTTTAGCAAAATTCTTAGTCTGGAATGTCTTTGAAAATTTGAAATCTTTTTTATTTTTGAATAAACTTTTTAAGGCTATGAGGGATGGTGGCTGAGTGGAGAAGAGTGCTTGACTGTCTCTCTGAGAGTCTTAGGGTTGATTCCCCTATGAGAACCATGGGAATTTTTCTAGGTTTTAATGGAAGCTGGTTAAATGTCCCTCAAGTCCAGCCAGCTATAACTGAGTACTTGACATTAATTTGGGAAGCGGCTGGGGGTTGTGCTAACCACACCATGCCTAACTATGCCATGGCTACAGAAACAGATGAATTCTACACTTCATCTGGCCCAATGGTCCCTTTAGGGCTAAGGGCAGTTTGCTTTTAAGGTGATAGCCTTTTCTTAGCTAAGAGCATTATTGTTATTACAAATTCCTTACGAAGCAAGATGTGCTTTAACAATTAATCAAATTTATTAATAACGTACACCAATTCTTTTGTTGCTTATTATTTGACAATTTTATTTTAAGTACATTTTTTTTCATGGATATTTTAAAATCATATCATTTTGGTTATAAAATATAAAATTTTTGTGTGAATATAATGCATCAAGCATTTTAATTTTAAACATATATTCAATACGATAGTAATACGATGACACAAAGTTTTATGGAAGGAATCCATAATCTTAGGAAAAACAACTAGCCGCGTATTTCTGTTTTGTATTTTTTTCAATTTTAGTCTTGGAAACAACCCACTGCACATTGCAGCCAAATTTGCTCGTCCTGAAGTTCTCTGGGAGTTTAGATTTGTAAGATTTAAAGATCCTGATGTAGAAGGAAATATTGCACTACATGAAGCTGTCAGGTAAAAGCTGTGTGTCCTGTCAGGTAAAAGCTGTGCAAACACACATTTAGAAATTATTATTTTGTTAATTGGAAAAAAAAAAGCAAGAGAACAAAATAAATATTTATATTTGCAGAATGAACATAATTATATTTGTAAGGACATAGACAGACATAGATAAATAGACAGACACATTGTTAGATAGTTATATAGATAGACAATTAATTATTGTATTAATGTAGATGTTAGAGGGAATTCCCTGTAGTAGGGTGACGCACCTAATGAACCGGTTATTGAACGGGGGAAAGAAAAGGAAGAAAAACACACAGACAGTTGACGAGGAAAGAGATAGAACATTGTTTTGGTTATTTTTGTTTCGTTTTAAGTTTGAAGAAGGAAGGAACGGAGGAGCTAGGAAGAAATATTTATTGTATTAAAAGAACGGACAACTGGTATTTATCGTAGAGACATGATTTAATGGTTAATGTTCATTATTGAATAACTAGTTCTTATGATTATTAAATAAAGTGATTTCGAGTTAAAAACTGGAGGTGTTATGAACTTGTATAAGTTGTGCAGTTAAAGAAAGTAATTGGAAAATAAATATATAAAAGAGACCACCGCATCCATACCCTGACAATTTGGTGTCAGAAGTGCAGGACAGATCTCATTTTGTCCAGTGAACCCATGGTTTTAACTAGGTGTAAGCAGTGACAGTTCAATTAGAGAATAAGCTATTGTCTACCGTGTCAGAAGTATTTACGAAATGGAAGAAATAATTGCCACAGGCAAACAATTGGGCCTCACTGATAAGGACTTATCAAAGTATATCGAGAAGCAGTGTGAAAGACAAGAACGAGAGAGGGAGAGATTATTCGAAGCAGAACAAAAGGAAAAAGAGAGACAAGAACGAGAAAAAGAGAGACAAGAACGAGAAAAAGAGAGACAAGAACGAGAAAAAGAGAGACAAGAACGAGAAAAAGAGAGACAACACCAGGCAGAACAACAGGAAAAGGCCAGAGCCCATGAGCTTGAAATGGAAAAGATAAGAGCCACAAATAAAAATGTTGTACAGCATCCTTCAACACCGGGCCTCCTCAACAAACCACCACCATTTGATGGTACAACAGACATAGAAAGTTTTTTACTACAATTCGAGTTAGTAATGTCTGTTCAGGAAACGGACACAACAAAATGGCCATCTCATCTTATTTCTCTAATCAAGGGCAAACCTCTCTCTTTGATTCAAACCCTACAACCAGCAGAAATATCGAACTACGAGCTATTAAAGAAAGCGCTAACGAAGATTCTGGGCAAGTCTGAGGATACTTATCGGAGACTTTTTCACACCATTAAACCAGATTATGATTATGACCCCCGACAGTTTGTAGGTACGGTCAAATCGCATTTAGTAAACTGGCTACAGTTATCTGGCATTAATAAAGATGACCCTGAGGAAATAATGGAGTTGCTGGTAGTGGACAAGTTCTTGAGAACATCCAGTCCAGAATTGTTCCAGTTCCTGCAAGAAAGAAAGGTGAGAACAGAGGCAGCACTCATTAGGGAACTCTACACATTTCGTGATGCTCATCCCGATCTCCCAGTCAGCAGGACAGATTCACCACAATATACTGCTGCAATAGCGAGTCAACGCTATAGAAGGCTCAGTGTGCCACCCAGACAGCAAAGACCAGAGACCAGGACGTGTTACACATGCGGGAGACCAGGTCACATCGCACGGCACTGCCATGCTACCTCGCAAACCCAACACACAAATACTGTCCCTCAATCATATACAGGGTGGAGAGATAATCACACCAGTAGACACCGCTCACCACCATCCCCATTACAGGCAAGAAGAAATGAGGGCAGATCCAGACCAACCACCAGACTCAACACGCCAGTCGCCGCTGTATTGAGCCCACGAGGTAAACTCATATTCTTTCCAGCACTGGTCAACAACTGTGTAGCGGAACTACTCAGAGATACAGGGGCAGTCAATATAGTGGTGAGGAAAAGTTTAGTTTTACCCACAGTTTCTACCATTCGAGGAAGAAATAACACTCGCAGATGGCTCACAGAAACTTTTCCCGACAGCACAAATTAATATCGACACACCATTCATATCTGGGTCTGTTATGGCAACCGTTATGGACAATCCTGTTGCTGACATCATACTTGGCAACCTACCAGACATCCAAGACTGCACTAAGGAGCAAATTCTCCACTGGATCAATAAAAAGGGCATATACAGAAAACCATGTCCTAATGTGAACAGAGAAATACAAGAAATACCATCCACACAACCGGACCAACATGTAGAAGAGCAAGTTAAGATAGACATAACTAAACTTAACTCAATCAAAGAAAGCCATACTGTGACGGTAAATAAACCGCCAATTATTCAGGACAGAATTGAATCTGTACCAGTTAAAGACACTAAGCCTGTGCATACAGTTAATGAAAGACCATTTGTCCTCGTGTGCTATTCGTGTATAAGACTAGGTCACACATGTAAGGCCTGTCCTAAAAGACTATCCAACATCCTATGTTTTAATTGTCACTTGAGGGGTCACGTTGCGAGGCACTGTCCATCAAATTCCAGAAAACAGGTATACCCAGACAGAAATAGCATATACCAAGATAGAAAACAGATACACCTAGACAGAAGTAGTATTCACGCAAACAAAAGTATGACTTTCCTAAATCCATGGAAAACTATTCCAGATAGACATGACTATCATAGGGCCCAGTGTTATCAGAATCCCCATGACAGACAGAGCCACGGAGTAGAGCGCTGTAAAGTTAGGTTTGGACATCAAACACAATATGGACGTAATTGTGGTAGAGTTAGGAATATGAGGCCAGCTGTTAGCAACGAATATTTTGATTGGGTTGAAGAGACGAGACTAATTAACTAAACTACCACAGTGACCACATTGAACAATTGATTTTTTTTTTGTTGCTGTTGTAATGTTGCCTTCTTATTTCATTACATTATTATTTTGCATATCAAGTGTAATCACTGATGTAATCACATTTTTATAATTGCATAGTTGTTTTCTTCATATCATGATGTCACTCTTGTTTTTCCCTTTAATCTGTATTTACCTTAGTATTTTCTACGTTGTCCACAATCACCAAATTTACCCATATATTTTTTTTCTCTTGCTCTTATCCATTTTGAGGGAGAAAGGTGTTGTTATTTTTTTTTCGTTAACTCTGAAGGAGCATACATATAACTGTAGTTGGGAAAATGTCTGCCTTCATTGTTCTTGTAAAAACATTTAACTTCATTTTTTTTAATACACACAATTAGGGAACATTAAATTTAATTTTTTTTTGTGACATTAGATTAATTCTCTTTACCTCTGAAGGATCCTACTTTTGTAGGTGGTAAAAGATTTGCCTTCATTGATTTTGAAAAGAAAAAATGATCATAAGGAGACTAAACCATACAATCAATGTATTTTTTTTTATTGAGATTTGATATATGAGATTTGTGGTAGAGACTTATTTTGATATATTTTGAGACACAGAGATAAGAGATAATTTTAATGATACTTATGACGATGAGTATTGAAGAAATGTGTTCATGATTTTTTTTTAGATTTGCATTTTTGTGACATTTTGTATTCATATTTGATATGGACTGGGTACCTTTTCTTTTTGTAATATAATTGTAATACATGATTGTTAATTCTGTATTTTTAAAAAAAATGCGTACTTTGTACGAATTTTTTTTTACCGAGAGGGAAAGGTGATGTAAGGACATAGACAGACATAGATAAATAGACAGACACATTGTTAGATAGTTATATAGATAGACTATTAATTATTGTATTAATGTAGATGTTAGAGGGAATTCCCTGTAGTACGGTGACGCACCTAATGAACGGGTTATTGAACGGGGGAAAGAAAAGGAAGAAAAACACACAGACAGTTGACGAGGAAAGAGATAGAACATTGTTTTGGTTATTTTTGTTTTGTTTTAAGTTTGAAGAAGGAAAGAACGGAGGAGCTAGGAAGAAATATTTATTGTATTAAAAGAACGGACAACTGGTATTTATCGTAGAGACATGATTTAATGGTTAATGTTCATTATTGAATAACTAGTTCTTATGATTATTAAATAAAGTGATTTCGAGTTAAAAACTGGAGGTGTTATGAACTTGTATAAGTTGTGCAGTTAAAGAAAGTAATTGGAAAATAAATATATAAAAGAGACCACCGCATCCATACCCTGACAATATTTATATTGGCTGAATGAGCATAAATATTTTTATATTGGCTGAATGAGCATAAATATATTTATATTGGCTGAATGAGCATAATTATATTTATATTGGCTGAATGAGCATAATTATATTTATATTGGCTGAATGAGCATAATTATATTATATTGGCTGAATGAGCATAAATATATTTATATTGGCTGAATGAGCATAAATATATTTATATTGGCTGAATGAGAATAAAATTTAGATTTATAGCACCTAGCATCAAGAAATTGTTTCATATTTCTAGACCTGGAGAACCTGAAGTTCTAGATATGATGCTCCACATTTATGATGCCATGAAGAGAGACTGTGACATCAACCACCAAAATAAGAAACTACAAACTGTTCTCCATTTGGCTGCCAGGTCACATTTTTTCTTCATCTGTTAACTAGTAAAAAAAAAGTCATTGCATGTGTTATATGAAAGTCATCAAAATAGTGGTATTGATATTTATTAATTTGAACAACCTTAATCACCATAATTTTATCTTCCAATATTTTTTCAGAGATGTGAGTTGTGTTTAATATATTTGAGAGATGTGTCGTGTTTAATATATTTGAGAGATGTGTTGTGTTTAATATATTTGAGAGATGTGAGTTGTGTTTAATATATTTGAGAGATGTGTTGTGTTTAATATATTTGAGAGATGTGTTGTGTTTAATATATTTGAGAGATGTGTTGTGTTTAATATATTTGAGAGATGTGTCGTGTTTAATATATTTGAGAGATGTGTCGTGTTTAATATATTTGAGAGATGTGTCGTGTTTAATATATTTGAGAGATGTGTCGTGTTTAATATATTTGAGAGATGTGTCATGTTTAATATATTTGAGAGATGTGTCGTGTTTAATATATTTGAGAGATGTGTCGTGTTTAATATATTTTCTTATCCTTTGATTTGTTTGAGATTAGACTTGTTTCGGTCCCATTTTTGAATTTATTATTTCTTCTTTTGTTAATGTCTTCCTGCATTTATCATGATCTAAACAGGGAAGGTTTTCTAGAGAGTGTCAAGAGGCTAATGCTGTTTGGTGCTGACATTTCATTGGCTGACCACAAGGGTAACACAGTGCTTCATATACTTACAAGCTTAACAATTACTGACCCAGGCCGCTGTGAGAGATATATGGAAATCATAGAAACTGTTCTGGACAAGGCCCCACAGGTCAGTGTTAAGACAACACATAGAGCAGTGCTTCTCAAAGTGGTGGGCCGTGGCCCCCTAGGGGGCCGTGGACTGTCAGGAGGGGGGCCGTGGAATTTCGAAATATTATAAATTTAAGCAATCTAAACCAAAAAAAAAAAAAAAAAAATCGGAGGGGGGGGGGGTCCGCGACTTATTGATTGGCGTTCGAAGGGGGCCATGACTTCAAAAAGTTTGAGAAGCACTGACATAGAGTACAATAAACTTGTCAATATTTAATAAGCTTATTTAATATTTAAAGATTCTGATTGTATTTAAATTTTGAAATTACTTCACTAAAACTTCATCACACAAGCTTAACCTATTCAAAGAAAGCTCTAGAAAAAAAAATTGGTGTGTATCATATGTAATGTGTTACAAAGCCAGATTGCAAGATATTTCTTACCATGGCTTTGTTTCAAAATTGAAAGCATGGCTTGTAACCTTAAACAAAAATTATTATTAGTCTGAATTAAATTAAAGTGTGGATCTAATTAAAAGTTTAATTGTAGCATATCCAAACAAAAGTATATCATTTGCCACTGCACAACTCAAAAGTCCAAAAACTTCACATTGACTGTGCTCAGCAACCATTGTTCATTCTCCAAGCCAGAAAAGATACATTCCATTAAGAAAAAAATATGATCTACTGTTTTTATAGGTTGCACTCTCTAAAACCAGGTATTTAACAATAAAGAATAATAACCAAAGCTTCAATAAACACACCAGCTATATAACAATAGAGAACAATAACCAAAGCTTCAATAAACACACCAGCTATATAACAATAAAGAACAATAACCAAAGCTTCAATAAACACACCAGATATATAACAATAAAGAATAATAACCAAATCTTCATTTAACACACAAGGGAGTTACATAATGTGATAGAATAATCTCTAGTTGTCTGTAATGCTTGTGAACTGAGGTTTGACCTTTTTCAATTTTATATACTTTGTGTTTAAATTTTTTTTTCATGTGTGATTTATGCGATGGTACTTTGAGTCAATGAGTTCACATGTTTTTTTTTTGGTTTTAACATATTTTCAGTGGTACACTTCAAATAAAAGTAACAAAGTCACTGAGAATAAAGAAACCATGTCCAATGTTGAAATTAAGCGAAGAGCAATACTAAATTTAGTCTGTGAGACTAATAACAGAGAGGATTTGACTGTTCTTGACCTTGCTTGTAAGATGGGAGCTTTTGAAGTGGTACAGCTGCTAGTCACAATGGAGGGCGTCATGGCCTTTAAGGTATATAAAAAAAAAATGAATTTTAAGCAATGCCAAAAAAAACATTTTATGACAATTAAATACTGTAGTTTACCAAATAGTTTCTATTGTTTAGTAAATAAATCAATAAAACAACAAAAACAGTAAAATACATTTTATTTTTTAATGTTTCTTTTTGCTAGCAATAGAATTAAAAAAGGAAAAATGTGATTTGGGTTAAAAAAAACTTTAAAGTTATTCTATGTTTTAGAATGTTTTATTTTTGTCATAAGCCAAATAAACTGATGTTATGGTATAGGTTGGAAAGAACATCCGTTATGATATATCCAGTATAACACCCAGAACTAACGGCACTCTGGGTGGAATGTGCGTTAAAGGCTCTGTTTCACCAAGACCGTCCTGTCTGGAATGGTTGCTGGCTATCGGTGAAGATGTTCCTCAGAATGCTGCCAAAATTCTGGATATTCAGGTAAGTTGATTAGCATTGTGAAGTTTCTCTCTTCCTTATACATCTGAAATTTGTTGATTGTTTTGTAATACTCCTTTGTATGAGCTTGAAATTTTTTTTTTTTAATGTTTTGCATGTTAATTTTAAACTGCTTCACCGTCAGCCCTTCAGTGATATAGAGACAGCATACAGCTCTGTGTCAGCTTGGGCCTACGCTGTCATCATTACAGTTCACATCATTTATATGATTCTTTTCAGGTAAGTTGATGTTTAGCAGTAGTTCACTTATAAGATTACTATAAAAGATTTTTTTTTTCATATTAAACATATTTTATTACAGATGAAAAGCAAAAAACAAAAATCACTAGATATGGCCGCTTAGTGATTTATTTCAAATATTGCAGTCAAGTGATTCATTTGCATGGAAATTATGCTTGAATCGCAAATAAAATGTAAATTATGTTTCTTACCATTTGAGAAACTAGTTTTTATCAGTGGTCAATTATGTGTTCTCTGTCGGTTATCTAAATTGAAAACTACATTAATTAAACATACTGTATTTATAATTATCAATATTCATTTTAATGTTTTTGCTAATATCGTCATCACAGATTTTTCGTTCGTTTTATTTACATTAAAAAAATACATTCAAGATTTACAAACAACTTTTTTTGCATTTTTAATTTTGCTTTATTATTAAAATTAAAACATTTTTATTTATTTAGAATTGAAACATCTCGTTGTAAATACAGATGTTGAAATGATATACATTGTCATTGGTTGTGTAAAGTTGACATGCAATTCAATTTGTTAACAATTTCAGTTGGTCAGGGTTGACACTTCTCTACAATGAAAGATCAAATCCAGGTCGCAGAGAGGCTGATGCTCCTACGTTAATCACGTACATCGTGGTACCACTAGAACCAGCCTATTTCATTTTCTACAATGCCTATACACTGGTGAAGTTGTGCTGTCTGGGGGAGCTATCTATAAGGTGTGTATTTGTGTGTATTTGTAACAAAGCTGTACTCTAGTTGAATACTATTATAGATCAAGATATATCTTTCATTGCTCTGGAACTATTTTTTCGCTTTATCCTCATCTCAAAGTTCAGCAGCATGATGAATCTTAATATATAACTAGGATTATGAGGATTAAAATATAACTAGGACATGGGAGTTAAAATATAACTAGGACATGGGAATTAAAAAATAACTAGGACATGGGAGTTAAAATATTACTAGGATTATGAGGATTAAAATATTACTAGGATTATGAGGATTAAAATATAACTAGGATTATGAGGATTAAAATATAACTAGGATTATGGGAGTTAAAATATAACTAGGACATGGGAGTTGAAATATATTTAGGATTATTGGAATTGACTGTAGCGTTGATATAAAACAGAAATTGAGCAAACAATCAATTGCTTGTCATGCTTTTAAAAGGTTTTTTTTAAACAATTGACAAATATTGCATTTTCTTTTCTTTCTTACTTTGTCAAACTTTATTCAGATATTTATGGTTTGCTATTCTATAGATCCAAACTGTCACAGAGTGGACTGAAGACTTTGCTGTCAACTTTTATGTCTGTCATTGTCGGTTTGATCTACTCAATATTTGTCATCATCTGGATCATCACCTTTGCAGTCGACTATAATTATATGGATTATTTTCTGGCTATTGCTCTTTGCATTGGTGAGCGTTGGAAATATTTTTTTTATATAATACTCCTTTATCCCGTACGTACAATCTATTTTGATAATAATGCATCCGATATAAAAGTAAATTTATCAATATGCAATTTTTATCTTGCACAGGGTGGATGTTTTCCATAGTCTTTACTCGAGGTTTCAAAGTTATCAACTACTTTTGGCGCCTCATTCAAATCATGATTATAAGAGATGTCTTCAAGTTTTTATTTATCTACCTCTTTGTGCTGCTGGCCTTTTCTATTGCGTTTCATGCTCTTTTTCAAGGTAAGAAGGATTCAATATATACAGTCGATTCCGCTTAATTGGGACACATTGGGACCGAGGCTTTTTGTCCCAATTAAGCGGCTGTCCTAATTAAACATACAAATTTACTATTGGCTTCTTGGTTTGGTTTCTTAGAGATTTATCCCAAATAAGCGGTGTCCCAATTAAGCGGCTGTCCTAATTAAACATACAAATTTACTATTGGCTTCTTGGTTTGGTTTCTCAGAGATTTGTCCCAAATAAGCGGCTGTCCCAATTAAGCGGCTGTCCTAATTAAACATACAAATTTACTATTGGCTTCTTGGTTTGGTTTCTTAGAGATTTGTCCCAATTAAGCGGATGTCCCAATTAAGCGGCTGTCCCAATTAAGCAGAATCCACTGTATTTATAAAGATTGTACCGGTACTTTAGTAGTTATCATCAAATATATACTGTATAGATGTTTATAAATAAAATGGCTTATGACCTTCTTGTCGTGTGTCCACTAATTGTAGAGTTAATGCATTTCAAAATCCTTTAAATAAACATATTAGGTTCTTCAGGGGAAAAAAAACATAGTGATTTTATATTGAAATTCTACTCACAAAACAAAACCCTGTCATTTTTGTAAATAGGGTTGGAAGCTTCCATGTTTATTTTACCATGGATCTAGCTCAGTCAACTGTGAGTGGTAAACACTGATTTAAATATGGAATATTATATATATATATATACTGGCACGCAAACTTACATGTTAGAAGACTGACAATTATATTTTACTAATTATTATTCATTTTTTCAGTTTCCACTTTACTGTCCGACTTGTACCCAAATCCAATGGACACAATGTTTATGATGTTCAACATGTGGCTGGGCATGACATTTTTATTTGGTGATGACTCAGTAGACCAAGGGTTCAGCTCAGTTCACAGGACTTCTGTATTTATTAAGGTAGGACATCTGTATTTATTAAGGTAGGACATCTGTATTTATTAAGGTAGGACATCTGTATATTTTTTTAGCTCTATACTAGACATGGGTTAATTTAATTGAGTGACAACATTTGTTAGATTTGATTGTCTCAGTCAATGAAGTAAACCATTCTCAAGTTTTTGTTTTAGAAAAAGTTATTAAAGACTGTTTAAAGTGAGTTTATTAAATGAGTTGATTTAGTGAGTTGATTTAATGAGTTGATTTAGTGAGTTGATTTAGTGAGTTGATTTAATGAGTTGATTTAATGAGTTGATATTAATTAATGTCATACATTCATTAAAGTTTTGTCATTTTCATAAACAAAAAAAAGAAACAAAAGGAATTTTTCTTTCAATTACTAAAAAGCTAAATGAATGTCAGACTTGCTCTTTGCTATTTTACTGACCAAAAGATGGATTAATTTTAAGAGAGGAAAATAAGGAAAAAAAATTTCTCACCTTAAACTTTTTGTTTTATATTACAATGACAGTTTTATATTATTATGACAGTCTTTATATTATAAAAGCCTAACTATTAAAACTTGTTTTTGTTTCAATTCCAGATTCTGTATGTTATTTACATGGTTCTGGCAACAATAGTGCTACTCAACCTGTTGATCGCCATGATGAACGACTCTTACCAAGAAATTCTTAGAGTAAAAAAAGTTTTTTTTTTTACTTAGTGTACAGGAGTTAAAAGAAAGCAGTAATTTTTACATCAGTGCACTTAACATCTTTTAAAAAGTTTTATCATTCCATTCTAGTGTTAAACATAGCAGCTGTTATTACAAGATAAATATTTTAGTTTGAAAGTACACTTTTCACCTGTAAAAGTTATTTCTCCGATAGCATTGAAAAATGTTTGTAATATCAGGACTAATGTCAGCTGATTGTTATTTAGTATTAGTCCTAGTAATATAATCTGTCAAATATAATCTGTCAAATATAATCTGTCATTTTTTTGTTCAACTACCAGAAACAACGACAAGCTTGGAGGATCGAATCTGTCCAGCTAGGGGTAGATGTTGAAAAGAGCATGCCAATAACTTTCCCCATTTTCAGCAAAGTCAAAGTTATAAGAGGGTAAGTTGAACAACAAATTTGGGGCTCACCCGGGGCTGTCTTTAAGAATGGGTCCACCCATGTAGGGCCCCCATTGTGATGATTTATATTACATCCTTTGAACAGTTAGCATTGGTTGGGCAGGGTTCATTAATCAGACTTGTTAGATAATTTACCAAGTGACAGAAGATCCAATGATCTCTCTGTGATGATAAACTCTAGCCCTGTAATTCAATTCATGGCCATTACTGATATAAACAATTCGTATAACCCTTTTTTACATCCTAGTCTTAGATGACTCAGTGTTGACCATATTAACATCACAGAGGGCTTAGATAACATAACTGGCTTCATTGAGATCTCAACCCTTGAACTGTACCACACCAAATAGGCTCACTACCCAACTGCCACTCAGTGGCACAATATAGATTGATGTAGAATATCATCAGTGAGAAAATGTTACTCACCATCAGAATATGTTAACATTTATCAATTCCGTTTTGTTAGACCCAAGAGGTTTTATGTTGTTGTTTTTTAAATTTGAATCATTGGAGAGACTCAAATGTACGAAATCATGACCTTTAAAAAATAAATTCTCGTCTTGAAACAAAGTAGTGAAAAAACTTCTTAATTTACAATTGTTGGTGTCCAAAATGTAAAAAAAAAGATACATGTACGATGTTTAAGAATCATAAAATTTGTGAATATTTTCAAAAGGTGTAGTACGGTAAACTTTCAGTCATCTGTGATGCAAGACATGGGAATTGGGACGTATGGCTGAGTGGTGTAGATACTCGACTATTGAACTGAGTAGTCCTGGGTTCGATTCTCGGTGAGAACAATGGGAATTTTGCCAGGTGAAAATGTGTTTCAAAACTCGTCCCACAAGTCCACCCAGCTTTAAATGGGTACCTGACTTAAGTTGGGGAAGTAAAGGCAGCTGGGCGTTGTGCTAACCACACAATCCCTTCATATGCCAAGGTTATAGAAACAGATGAATTCTACACTTCATCTGCCCTGATGGCACCGTTTGGGCTAAGGGAACTTTACTTTTTTAGACATGGGAAATATGAAAGGACGAAGCTATTTAAATACTCCCTGCTTCAGTCAAATGATTTAAAAAAAACTTATTTTTAAAATTCTCAATTTATTCCATAAAATGATCATCCTTAGGATGATCATGAGTACAGATAGTTTCAAGCCAGATAATGTAGAGTATGCTGTAATGTTATATAAAATGAAACCCACTGTCACCAAGGTGTTTTGTCAAGTCCTAGTTTGCTTCCCTTCTTTTAGGCAAATAAATTTACATCTGCCTCACTTTCAGATACATCTGTCCATCTGACGAGGCCAATGGAATCAAGAGATGGTATATAGATGTCGTCAAGACTAGACAAAGTCTGGAGGTGACGAGAGATGAAGAGGACGCCGATAAGGCGGTGCTCAAAGAGCTCGGAACAAAGATGACCTCCATGGACACCAGGATGAGTGAGATGGTCATCTTGTTGAAAAATTTGGAACAAAATATAACCACGTTACAGACCAGAAATATCCAGTGATTTCTCACATTCAAACTATTTTTTGTTGATACTTTATTAAGAAACGTTAATGTTTTTACGTTATGATAACAGCAGCACATCGAACATGTTAGTATACAGCTGTGTGATCATTTTCCTTGTTATATATTTATACTTCATATGTTTTGTTAAACGGGTATTAACTGACTGGTAACATAAATATTTTATTAGTTTTTTTTTTCTTTTCAATTACATTGCACTATTTGCTTTATTTTTGAGGAGGATGGAAAAAGATCACAGTTGCTGGCTCAGATATCTCAGGTTCACATTCGAGTCAGATTTAGATTCCCCCCCCCCCCCTTCCATCATGTTCTCATTTTCAACTTACTATGTTTACCAGCTTAAAAACCACCACTGGGTATATTTAATTTAAACTTCTCCAGCCAAATACTCCACAGTTTAACTTAGGCTGTTGTCATGCATGGGCTGTCCTGGGGAAACTTGGGCCCCCTCAAGTATCTGAGAACCACTGAACATAGATTTGGTGACCAGGTTTTTTTACAATGAAAAAGAGGACGAAACGGAAGAAAAATCTGAAAAGGGAAGGACTGTCCACCCTTTTAGGCTGGACGGTCGGTCTGTAGAATGTGAGCCCATAATACTCATAAGACAGCTGCATAGAAAGATGAAATAAAAATCTTGAAGACTAGCGTCAGAGTTTTACAAGAAACAATCGTTCATAGTTGATGGAAACATTTTACATTTTATTATTTTAAGAGGAATAAGTAAAAATGGATGTACTTTAAAATGACATTGTAAACAAAATTTATTTGAAAAAATGTTGATTCTACTGCTGGATATTCGTTTATTATCTTTGTAAAATAGATTTGTTACTCACACATTTGTTATTAAAAATTGCTCATAAAAATTGTTTGATGTGATTAGCTATGCACACTTTTTAATGTCAACTTTGTAAAATGTCAATAAAAAACCATTTTTATGTCTCAGCTCTTTCACTTAATTTTTTATTATAATAAAAAATTCAAAATAATTTATTTTATTTGAAACAAAATAATCAGCTACTAACAAAAGAAAAGGACCCACCCCAATAAAATTGCATTAGTTAAAAATGTCTTTTTTTTTTTAAGAAAAATTAATTTTTTGGAAGGAGCAATCATCGAATATCCACAACCAGATTATTCGCCTGACTTCTGTAACAATTCATTACCGAGTTACTTCTCTTAGACCCCCCCCCGAACCACATAACTGCACTGCACGACACTGGCCAGGTTTTTGGCGCACCGACGTCCGCTAGATTAGAATAAAAAAAAAATAACGAACACTCCCACTTTGAAATGAAATCTTTGAAGGTAATTTTCTAAATATTTGGTTAAAGTTAAAGGATGTAATGAAGTTATTCAAAAAACAAAATCAGATGCTCAAAATAAATGGAAGTTCAGTTCAAATGTCCGTTAGAGTTAGACCCTCACCTATTTAAAACAAAAAAAAAATGCAAGATTTATTGTGTTTATTTTTGAGAACAGCTGGCTCATGTTCTCAAACAGGTAGAACTAACATTTGAATATATAAAAGATTGAATCTAGGCTGTTAGTAGAGTCAATGGGATGCCATTTTGTGGGGCACAAGACCCATCCCCGGGCTCAGTAAATAAAATACGTCATTGATGAGAATCGAGACCAAACACTTAACCAATGAACAAAAATCAACAAGTTAATTAAAACAAATATATTGTGCCGCAAACTTTCATGTTTTTTTTTTAATATGTAGAATGTAATGTTTGTTAAAGAGGGTATTATTTTAACTGGACTTTGTTGTATTATAGGGATAATTGTTTCAAGTGAGTTGTTTTAATATTTTCATACAATATATAATTTTATCAAAGGTTGATATTCACACTGGAAAGTTGATCAACAGAATAAACCAAGAGACGTCAGCAAATTATTGTTGATATTTTTTTTTAAGAATATATTTTATTTTCAATGAATGGGTCATAAAAAAGACCGAGACACTCACCATGAACTGGTCACAGTGGGTGCTGGCTTTAACAGAGTGTCCATTAGCTGATGAAATCTTTGATGAAGAATGTTCGACTTGGGGGGAGTTTGTAGCTGTTGAGAAATAGAGAAGTAAACACTATACTCTCTAACTGCCAGACTAGCACAGAGAGAAGTAAACACTATACTCTCTAACTGTCACACTAGCACAGAGAGAAGTAAACACTATACTCTCTAACTGTCACACTAGCACAGAGAGAAGTAAACACTATACTCTCTAACTGTCAGACTAGCACAGAGAGAAGAAAACACTATACTCTCTAACTGTCAGACTAGCACAGAGAGAAGTAAACACTATACTCTCTAACTGTCACACTAGCACAGAGAGAAGTAAACACTATACTCTCTAACTGTCAGACTAGCACAGAGAGAAGAAAACACTATACTCTCTAACTGTCAGACTAGCACAGAGAGAAGTAAACATTATACTCTCTAACTGTCACACTAACACAGAGAGAAATAAACACATAATATCTAACAACACTGTTATATAAAATGACATCAGAAAAATGAATACCTAAGACCAAAAATATATTATAATTTATATTCTATAGACTAAGAGTTTGTCCGTCCTCAGTTAATTAGTTCTAACAGCAGAGAAGGTCTTAGTCCAAAGAATATACATTATATTAAATACTGTGTCTGTTCAAATTATAATATATAGTTCTAACAACCACAATAAGGTTTTGATTTGGAAATGTCGGTTGTAGTGATTAGGTCAAGGCAATCAGGGCCGGGGTGATACGGCACGCAGAATATGACAGGTAAACGGGCTACAACAGAAAAGAGCCCCCTCACAGCACATCAATGACAGAAAAGAGCCCCCCTCACAGGACATAATCTGTTTCAACTCAACTGTGTCGCGGTTTGAAGACAAACTTGCAAATAGCTGACAGGTGGGTAAGGGAATTGGGGGGGGGGCACCAGAATTATCACACCAACCCTGAATGATACAACCAGCAATTACATCAGCGAGACACCAACCCCCTGAATGATACAACCAGCAATTACATCAACGAGACACCAACCCCCCTGAATGATACAACCAGCAATTACATCAGCGAGACACCAACCCCCCTGAATGATACAACCAGCAATTACATCAGCGAGACACCAACCCCCATGAATGATACAACCAGCAATTACATCAGCGAGTGTCAGCATGGCGGCCACTGCCCCCTCGGCGTCATGGCAGGGGAGGAAGTTAATCTTGTCCCCCAGGTACCTGGAACAGACAATGACATTGGCATGCCATTAATGGCCAGGGGATCGTCAAATTAAATGTAAAAGTCAACAATAAACAGCTACACAGAAACCCAGACTCACATAAGACTGTCTCAGAATCTCAAGACAACTTATCAATATATACAAGGAATGTTATGAAAATATAAAATGCCTTAACGGAAATTCCCAACATAACAACCAATACTTCATAGTAAGAAAAACAAACAAAAAGAACTACCCTCCCCCCCTTTCCCTATAGCTATTTCTTCACTGTACATTCTTGACCACCCAGTTGTTGAGTTCCAGCACCCCGCCCCCCCCCCATCCTACACGGACATAAATGTAGCCGGTCGTGCATAATAAGGGATCAGGTACCCGTGTAGTGCGGCCGACAGGTGAAGTCTCGGAGCTAGTTTACAAGGTAATGCGATCGTTTAAATAGAAGTGCGTGCGTGCGTGGGGCGAGCTCGTGTGTATGGAAACTTTATACGTGATTCTGGGTACGTCAAAAATGTCTTAAATTACAGGATTAGACCCGACACACACACACACTCACACACACACAAACACTTAGACGCCTCGGACAGATATGCTGTGAATTAATGGCACTCAAACTCTTGACATACAGGCAAGTGCTGCAGGAGACCGATGTCAGTTGTCTACGTGGCAGAACCTGGAATGGGTCACTGGCAAATTGGCAGCAGCAACAACGAGCTGGCCAATGCAGACAGAGAGTTTTACGTTGCGTGTAAGCAGGTCTCTTTCCCCCCCCCCCCCAGGGCTGCATTGTCAGGGGCCCTGTCGGGTACGGCAGTCGGCTATATAATGACATAGGAATAGGTGGACTGCGGTCAGAAGGGCTCCGGTTGTTGGAGATGGCCAAGGGTCCAGGGTTTGCTGGCGGCAGCCCCGTTTCCATATTGAGCTAACAACATAGGCAAGGGATGCTGTGGCATTACGTCAATGAGAGCCACACTCAAATTGGTCATATTTTATAAAGAGTCACACTCAAATTGGTCATATTTTATAAAGAGTCACACTCCAATTGGTCATATTTTATAAAGAGTCACACTCAAATTGGTCATATTTTATAAAGAGTCACACTCAAATTGGTCATATTTTATAAAGAGTCACACTCCAATTGGTCATATTTTATAAAGAGTCACACTCAAATTGGTCATATTTTATAAAGAGCCACACTCAAATTGGTCATATTTTATAAAGAGTCACACTCAAATTGGTCATATTTTATAAAGAGCCACACTCCAATTGGTCATATTTTATAAAGAGCCACACTCAGGTTGGTCATATTTTATAAAGAGTCACACTCCAATCGGTCATATTTTATAAAGAGTCACACTCCAATTGGTCATATTTTATAAAGAGTCACACTCCAATTGGTCATATTTTATATAGATTCACACTCCAATTGGTCATATTTCATAAAGAGTCACACTCCAATTGGTCATATTTCATAAAGAGTCTCACTCCAATTGGTCATATTTCATAAAGAGTCTCACTCCAATTGGTCATATTTTATAAAGAGTCACACTCAAATTGGTCATATTTTATAAAGAGTCACACTCAAATTGGTCATATTTTATAAAGAGCCACACTCCAATTGGTCATATTTTATAAAGAGCCACACTCAGGTTGGTCATATTTTATAAAGAGTCACACTCCAATCGGTCATATTTTATAAAGAGTCACACTCCAATTGGTCATATTTTATAAAGAGTCACACTCCAATTGGTCATATTTTATAAAGAGTCACACTCAGGTTGGTCATATTTTATAAAGAGTCATACTCCAATTGGTCATATATCATAAAGAGTCACACTCCAATTGGTCATATTTCATAAAGAGTCACACTCCAATTGGTCATATTTTATATAGATTCACACTCCAATTGGTCATATTTCATAAAGAGTCACACTCCAATTGGTCATATTTCATAAAGAGTCACACTCCAATTGGTCATATTTCATAAAGAGTCACACTCCAATTGGTCATATTTTATAAAGAGTCACACTCAGGTTGGTCATATTTTATAAAGAGTCACACTCCAATTGGTCATATTTTATAAAGAGTCACACCATAATAAATAACAATACACACGGAGTTCAAAAGCTAGATACATAATAAAGGCTCATCAAACGATGTTCACATGTCATGAAACAAACTTTTGAACAAAATGACACCAATACACAATCGACATGTTCTACTAATGACATCACTTGACATGTTCTACTTACTTCACCTGCAGCTCTGATAAAGCCGCGAATTCTCGGCTGGTAAATAAAGGGGCCAGTAGAATAACAAATGGGTGTCCGTGGAAACTGCCCAACTTGTCTATCCTAAATGTTTATGAGAAATTTAAAAGGTCATGATTGAATTTCTAAAAAATGTCAACTTAAAAAAAAATAATATTTAAAAATGAATAAGATATTTGAATATAGAAGGAAATAAACAGACAGACAAAATGACAAAGTAACAGACAGACCAAATGGTCGGTACTCGAGTGTGACAATCAAATCAAGGATAGGCCCATTGGGCGGCTGCTCAGGGCCCCCACTACTATGGTGCCCCCCTCCCCCACCGGGATTTTATTTGATGCGTTTTAAGCCAGATTAGCCTAACCCACTTTGTGTGGTATGCTACCGTGGCTCTTAAATGCTCAATATAGTGAATGACAGTAAGCTATGTCCCCTTGGGGCCCTCTGGGAAGATGAACTATTTTTGTATCCACGGCATAATAAATGGTTATGTGAGTAGCATTCATAGACGCGTATATATATTTACTTACACCAGCCCCGTAGCGTGAAAATTCTACAGCAGGGGCCAGGCAATAGCAGAGGGGGCCAGGTAATACATTTTACTAAGTAGAACAAATAAGCAGGGGGGCCCGGCCCCCCCGCACGCTACGGGCCTGACTTACACAAGAAGCGTAATTCACACTGACCCAAGATGTGGGTGAGGCTATTCTGGTTTATATTGTTGTTGTTGTTTTGACAAGCACGCCTGTCACACACAAGGTCAATCACAGTCATTGCCACCCCGAGATAACAGGGAGGCCCTATTGGCGAAGATTATTGGGAGCCACAAGATTTATAAGTGGCGGTCGACTTGAGTTTTAGCCCGTCATCATATCCTTACCTTGGGCCTACAAATGTATTTTGGCCAACGGCCCCGAAATGTACATTTTCCTAGACCCCCCCACCCCCACCTGCAGTAAGGCGCGAACTGGCTTATTAATGTCTTTGACGAATATTGGTAAGAAATGCCCCTCCCCCCTCCAACGTGGAGCAAGACTGGTTGTTTTCCCGCCAGTTTGGGCGGTTCCCTTTGGACTTTAACGGCAATCGGCTGCTTGTTTTTAAATTCGTATAATGGTTAATCATCATAATATAATTAAACGAGTTGGAAATTGTTTGAATTTCACATGTAACTGCAGTTAATACATTTTTTTTAATTGGTTCAACTTTTCTAATCGGTGAAACTATTTTTTTTAGGTTAATTTTATTTTTTCTCCAAATCCAAAAAAAGAGCCCATGACCTATGCTCGTCACGTGGTCCAGCAGGCCCGCAGGTCACTGTCAGCAATTGGCCACTACAGTTGAAAAAAAAAAAACAAAGTAATAACCTGGATAACGTCAAGCCTTTGTCTGAATCACTGGACTGGTCACTGACGCCGGGCAGCAGCTCGTCCAAAACTTCACTCGTCAATTCGACTAAAAGGAAAGAGACTTTGGCTCTAGGGAACATAATAGTGCTCTCCGCTAGGCAACTCGAAGCTGCAGGAGAAATAAAAGTAGAGGGGGAACGGCTTAATGAAAAGGCTTTTACTTAATAACATTATAGGGGAGGGAGACGTGTTATAGAGGTCAGAGCTGCCAACTTGTATCATTTATATCAAGATCTATGTACTTTCTGAGATATACAACACATGTTTTTTACGGATTTATGTGAGCACTATGACTGTGTATGAGTTGATTTAATATCCTCTGATATCTATCCATCCCATCCGTCTGTCTACCCTTCCATCCCGTCCGTGTGTCTACCCATCCATCCATCTGTGTCTGTCTACCCATCCATCCATCTGTGTCTGTCTACCCATCCATCCATCTGTCTGTCTGTCTACCCATCCATCAATATGTCTGTCTATCCATACATCAGTCTATCTGTGTACCTATCCATCAATATGTCTGTCTATCCATCAATTAGTCTGTCTGTCTACCCACCCATCGATCAGTCTGTCTGCCTATCCATACATCCATCCGTCCGTCTGCCTGTATATCTATTTAATCAATAAATCTTTTCACATATAAATGTGTGTGTGTGTGTGTGTGTGCACGTATTAATGGAAATAGATCATGCAGAATAAATTCATGACCTGGATCTACTTCCCACTACAAGGAAACGGGTGATAATTAACTGAATCTGTATGAAATGACAGTAAATCTGCAGCTATCTGTATGATATAATGGGTTGTATGGACAGAGACGAGATGCAGACTCCCAGAGATGCGTGTAGCGTGGCCTAGTGAGTCAGTTAGCGATCAGTTTAAACACTCTTCGTCTCTGTCTATACAACTCTTCTAATGTGTCCGGATACCTTTCATTTTATGGCTCGTGTCTGTTAGTGAGTGACGAATGTTAGGCCAAGTCAATGTAGACCACGTCCTTGAACTCAGCTGCAGACCAGTCACTAGCACTGACCACCCCATAGTCAAGTTATGATCGTGTGTAATTATGTATGAATAAAGATCAACATTTGATAAATAAAGAACTTCAAAATATGGCTTCGTGACGTCCATACAGAAACAATGAACACATCGTATGGCTTCGTGACGTCCATACAGAAGCAATGAACACATCGTATGGCTTCGTGACGTCCATACAGAAGCAATGAACACATCGTATGGCTTCGTGACGTCCATACAGAAGCAATGAACACATCGTATAATGCAGAGGTTCTCGAACCACTAGGAAACCTTTTCAAATTACGCGACTCACAGAAAAGAAATATAGTGAGACTAAAAAAACAACAACTAGTAAATGAATTGTCTTGATTAAACTATTTAACAATTAGGCGACCGTCTTCAAACCAGCTGGCGACTCACCAGTATTTTCCAAACCCACAATATTCACTAACCAACCCACGGCTACAATGAGGTGGCCATCTCTACCTAAATAGATAGGAGACGAATGGTCGTGCGGTAAAGCGCTCGACTGTCGACCTGAAGGTACCTGGTTCGATCTCCTAGGTCTTGGCTCAAGTTCCCGTGGTGCCTCCATGTCCATTGTACTATCGGCTATGGTGGGGATGAAAGAAGGGCACCATTAAAACCGTCCCATTAGTGGTTTATAGGACCTAAGAGATTTCATCTCATCTTTACAGGGACTTCACACACACCTAAACGGATGGTCGTGCGGTAAAGCGCCCGACTTCACACACACACACACACACCTAAACGGATGGTCGTGCGGTAAAGCGCCCGACTTCACACACACACACACACACACACCTAAACGGATGGTCGTGCGTAAAAGCTCCAGACTTATAACTCACACACACCTAAACATGAGCAAGTGAGACCAACTGATTATTTCTGGATAAATTACATTGAAAAATGGTCGATTTTTTTTTTAATTTATGGCTGATTAGCGATTGTAGGAGATTTAAAGTGGAGGAGAGAGATGGGTGATGGTGGTGGTGGTGTTGTGTTAAAGGACGGACCATGATATATGGAGACAAGTAATGAGTCTGTTGACATTTAATGATGAAATTTACGGCCTACAGACACGAAAGTCAAACTTCGAAACGAAAGGTGTGTATCAGGCTCAAGACTTGATGATGTAAGGGAACAGGGGTAGTGGTGGTGGTCGATATTCAGTTAGTGAGAGTGTGGGTGGGTGGGAGGTATCAATGATAGACAGCCCAGTGTCCAATATTGAGGGGGGGGGGGGGAGAGAAACCACACAGTGACCAAAATATTAAAAAAAAAATTGGTTTAACCTGACCGAGATTTTTTTTGAGAAATGGGTGTGTACAAACAACAGAGTCATTCGTGAAGAACATCAAACACACACACATACACAAAGACAGGCACAGAGACACACACACATACACAAAGACAGACACACACACACACACACATACACAAAGACAGGCACACAGACAGACACAAACACATGCACACACACAAAGAGAGGCACACAGACACACACAAATACACAAAGACAGGCACACAGACACAACACACAGACACGCACGCAAAGACAGGCACACAGGCAGACACACACACAACCACATACAAAGACAGGTGCACGCACACACACACACACACGCGCGACAGACTTTCTCTTTCACACAACACAGACTTTCTCTCACACACTCACGACAGACTTTTTCAAACACACAGGACATACTTTCTCTCTGACACACATATGACAGACTTTCTCTATGACACACATACTCTCTCTCTCACACACACACACACAAATAGCAGTATGTAAGTGTTGTCTAAGTAAGACAGATATCAAAGTAAAAACTAAATAAATAAAAAATAGCTTGACATAATTAATATACCTAATTACAGGAATGGTCGGGATATGGGCCACATAAAATGTCTGCTATCTGATTAGCGATGCCAGTTCTAGAGCTTCAGAAAAAAAAAATTCAAGTTATCTCCATTCCTGAGGGACATCAGTAAACTTTGTCTTAATTGGTTGATTTTCGCCAATTACCTGTTTTTTCCCCACACTCAATCTTTAACTACAACAACAGAAGCAACAACAGCAATAACAACAACAGAAGCAACAGCAGCAATAACAACAACAGCAGCAACAACAACAACAACAGAAGCAACAACAGCAATAACAACAACAGAAGCAACAACAGCAATAACAACAACAGAAGCAACAACAGCAATAACAACAACAACAGAAGCAACAACAGCAATAACAACAACAGCAGCAACAACAACAGAAGCAACAACAGCAATAACAACAACAGAAGCAATAACAGCCATAACAACAACATCAGCAACAACAGCAGCAACAACAACAACAGAAGCAACAACAACAATAGAAGCAACAACAGCAATAACAACAACATCAGCGACAACAACAACAGAAGCAACAACAGCAATAACAACAACAGCAGCAACAACAGCAATAACAACAATAGCAGCAACAACAACAACAACAACAGAAGCAACAACAGCAGTAACAACAACAGCGACAACAACAACAGAAGCAACAACAGCAATAACAACAACAGAAGCAACAACAGCAGAAACAACAACAGCAGCAACAACAACAGCAGCAACAACAACAGCAGCAACAACAACAGCGACAACAACAACAGAAGCAACAACAGCAGCAACAACAGCAGTAACAACAGCAGTAACAACAACAGCGACAACAACAACAGAAGCAACAACAGCAGTAACAACAACAGCGACAACAACAACAGAAGCAACAACAGCAATAACAACAACAGAAGCACAACAGCAGTAACAACAACAACAACAACAGCAGTAACAACAACAACAGAAGCAACAACAGCAGCAAACAACAGCAGTAACAACAACAACAGAAGCAACAACAGCAGCAACAACAGCAATAACAACAACATAAGCAACAACAGCAGTAACAACAACAGCAACAACAACAGCAGCTGTAGATTAAATCAGCGGTTCTCAAATAAACTCGAAATTCCCCACAAGTATCAAAAATTCCCCACAAGTATCAAAAATTCCCCACAAGTATCAAAAATTCCCCACAAGTATCGAAAATTCCCCACACGTATCAAAAATTCCCCCATAAGTATCAAGAATTAAAGTTCAATAAATAAACCTAGACAAATTATGTCTCAAGTAAATTGATACACTAAAACAGGGATCGCATGAAGTCGATGAGACCCACACACACACAGATAATCTAAACAATCAGTCAACATACTTACCGATACACACACACATACTTGTAGACAATCAACTTACAGAATAAATCAACTGCAGTCTAACATATACACAAACCCACCATGAGTATACAGATAAAACCTTTCTTAAGAATTCAGGGGCCCTCGAGTAGAAATACATGCACTTTCTAGAACGTCTATCAAGTACTATTGGGTATTAGCCCCTACTAAAAAATAAATTATATTTTTTTATAAAATCAAGTGTTTGGGTATCAAGACGTGATTTAAACAGAAGACAAAAATATGTAAAAGTGAAAAAAAAAACACAAAATTTTTAATAATTTTCAAAATAATACCCATCATCCAAAATGAGCCTTATAAAAACCAAGATCTTGAGGGAAAACACAAGCATTGAAAGACCTAAAGAAAACAACAGCTCCGCTCGCAGATGCATTCACACACACACACACACACACGTACAAACATACACACACACACGTACAAACATACACACGCACAAACACACACACACACAAACTTACACACGTCAACATAGTAAATATATTCCACATTCACACACAAACATACACACGTCAACATAGTAAATATATTCCACATTCACACACACACACACAAACACACACAAACATACACACGTCAACATAGTAAATATATTCCACATTCACACACACACGTACAAACTTACACACGTCAACATAGTAAATATATTCCACATTCACACACACACGTACACACGTCAACATAGTAAATATATTCCACATTCACACACACACACACACAAACATACACACGTCAACATAGTAAATATATTCCACATTCACACACACATACACAAACACACACACGTCAACATAGTAAATATATTCCACATTCACACACAAACTTACACACGTCAACATAGTAAATATATTCCACATTCACACACAAACATACACACGTCAACATAGTAAATATATTCAACATTCACACACAAACATACACACGTCAACATAGTAAATATATTCCGCATTCACACACAAACATACACACGTCAACATAGTAAATATATTCCGCATTCACACACAAACATACACACGTCAACATAGTAAATATATTCCACATTCACACACAAACGTACACACGTCAACATAGTAAATATATTCCACATTCACACACAAACGTACACACGTCAACATAGTAAATATATTCCACATTCACACACAAACGGTCACACGTCAACATAGTAAATATATTCAACATTCACACACAAACATACACACGTCAACATAGTAAATATATTCCACATTCACACACAAACGGTCACACGTCAACATAGTAAATTTGTCTGAATGCTAGACTAACAGCGACATTCAATGCAGTTATAATTGCCTAGCGAGCATAATTATTATTAGCACTTCTGCTGAGACCAAACAACAACCAAACAAAACACCACGGATGGCAACACCCTCATGAGCCTCCATTTCCAGAAAGCAAATAACACCCCCCCCCTCCCTCCCCCCGATCCATGCGCACTCTTACATATTTAAGTAATTATTATGATTATAATTTTTTTTTCTTTAGCCAACCTATAATTGGCACTTCCCGCCCTTTTCCACCGAGTTATCCCGTGTAGCAGACGCGTAGATATTGAAGTAGACGGCTGGTCCAAAAAAAATTAAAGAGATAACAGGTAAAAAAAAAGAAAAGTCAGGGTGCTAACCATTACTGCCCTGTCCCCCCTCCCCACAAGTTACAGTAGTCAAAGAGCTGCCCCCCCATCGATCACCCAACGAGCTTCAGAAGTGTTCGGTGAGATAGCAGCAAATATCGCGGCCGCCAGTGGGACAAGGGAGACAAATAATTCAGTTTGCCAGAAATAATACATAATACAATTCTGTAGCAGTGGTTCCCTATCCATGACGGTTCCAGACCCATTCATGAAAACAATTAAGATTATGGGACCCACGTGTCAGTGCCTATGTGAGGGAGAGGCGCCTCCTGAGCACATGACATGAATCCCACCCGGATTCCGTAATCTGCTATAAAATGCCTTGGCAACTGATGGCGGGGGGAGAGCAGAGGGGCCCCGGTTAAGTTGACATCGGCCCTTGCACACAAAAAGAAGACGAAACCTTGGGCGCATCAAAGATTGGGCTCACAATCAAAGAGCCACCACCAGATGTGAATAGCGAACCAAAGAGCCACTACCAGATGTGAATAGCGAACCAAAGAGCCACTACCAGATGTGAATAGCGAACAAAAGAGCCACTACCAGATGTGAATAGCGAACCAAAGAGCCACTACCAGATGTGAATAGCGAACCAAAGAGCCACTACCAGATGAGAATAGCGAACCAAAGAGCCACTACCAGATGTGAATAGCGAACCAAAGAGCCACTACCAGATGTGAATAGCGAACCAAAGAGCCACTACCAGATGTGAATAGCGAACCAAAGAGCCACTACCAGATGTGAATAGCGAACCAAAGAGCCACTACCAGATGTGAATAGCGAACCAAAGAGCCACTACCAGATGTGAATAGCGAACTAAAGAGCCACTACCAGATGTGAATAGCGAACCAAAGAGCCACTACCAGATGTGAATAGCGAACCAAAGAGCCACTACCAGATGTGAATAGCGAACCAAAGAGCCACTACCAGATGTGAATAGCGAACCAAAGAGCCACTACCAGATGTGAATAGCGAACCAAAGAGCCACTACCAGATGTGAATAGCGAACCAAAGAGCCACTACCAGATGTGAATAGCGAACCAAAGAGCCACTACCAGAATGTGAATAGCGAACCAAAGAGCCACTACCATATGAGAATAGCGAACCAAAGAGCCACTACCAGATGTGAATAGCGAACCAAAGAGCCACTAACAGATGTGAATAGCGTACCAAAGAGCCACTACCAGATGTGAATAGCGAACCAAAGAGCCACTACCAGATGTGAATAGCGAACCAAAGAGCCACTACCAGATGTAAATAGCAAACCAAAGAGCCACTACCAGATGAGAATAGCGAACCAAAGAGCCACTACCAGATGAGAATAGCGAACCAAAGAGCCACTACCAGATGAGAATAGCGAACTAAAGAGCCACTACCAGATGAGAATAGCGAACTAAAGAGCCACTATCAGATGTGAATAGCGAACCAAAGAGCCAATACCAAAGGTGAATGCAGCGACCCATGCTTCGAAATCTTTAATTTATATCAATCACATTCCGTCATTTTTTAAAATGAATTTTTGCAATAACATTTTACAAGCCAAACCATGGAGCGCTTGGCTTGTGATTTAAATTGCTTTATACTTTGTTGTTAATTACTAATTAGACCACTGAAGAGTGTCACAAATAGATTAATAAATTATCCCACGATCAAGTGACGAAAAACAGTTTCAAACACACTCACACGAGATTAATTGAACAAGACGAAAAACTGAATTCAATAAACGAAATTAATTTCATTTTAAAATATTTTATAGCCAAAGAATAGAGTAGAAATAGGGTGCATTTAATTAATTACATAACTCCCTTCCCGGGTATAATTAGGTATTTTGCTGGTGGAAATATTATTCTAGGTTAAGTGCTTTTATGTAATTCGGTTAAACAAAATACGAACGTCTAAAATAAAGTAAAAAAAAAACAAAACATAACGTAGCTAAAAATAACGCCAAATTATAATTTTTTAATTACAAATTCTGCATTCAGTTGTTAAATAAAATACAACATAAAAAAGACGTATATTTATAGAAAGGTATTCTCTCCCCCCCCCTCCCTAAATGTACCAAGCCATTTCATCATTCAATTTCTATATTTTAAATGGATCACCCCTCTCCACTTTTTTCCCCATCTATTTTTACAGCTCAGTTACGTCACTTGAATCTAGGTCAATGTAAGTCAACATACACACGTTGCATTCCAGACTGCTGATGCAGATTTGTATTTTATTTTGACATTATCCTACATATGAAGATAATTTAATAAAATAAAGTACCATTTTCATATATTCAATATGGACAAAAATACACCATTGCTGAAATATCTAATCCACTTCATCAATAGAAATATTTGAAGAGACTGTTTACTATTAATTTGTCGTGTCTAAACATACACAACTGCGAATTCCCCGAGTTAAAAAGATGGAAGTCTCTACAGCTACAAATTAGATATTGATTTCAACTGTTTCTGTGGCCGCCCTTCCTTTAACTGGTGATATTAGAGAGCTTCTGTCATGGGATTATATCTGGCTCTGCAAATAGATTTGTTTTTCATATTAGCCCCTGAAATTGGTATATTCAAACTAAGAAACTTTTTTTCATTCACTATTGAATAAATGTATTTAGACAGCACTGGGAAATCTTCGGTAAAGTCCGGACAGTTTTTTTATTTTTCAAACTGTATCATGCGAACTAGAACAGTAAAAGTGTGTTATTGCTTGCTTTTGAAAGATAAAATAAAAACTTACTTCGAAATTTTAATTGCTTCTGCAACAACAAATGTGATATTGGCGAGTTTATCAAATCTTTATGAACTATAACAGGCCATTGCGAATAATCCGAGTTAGCAGGCATGGCAGATGCCGTTCTTGTACACAAAACACTTTTGGTATTGAGATTATAACACACTTGCATTGTTGTTAAAATTTACAATTGGGAATTTCCGTTTGCATCTTTCATTCACAGCATTGGCCAGGATTTGAAAAATATTTATTTATGTTGACAACATGCCACTGTGACTTATTAGAAATATGAGAAAAGAAGTTCTAGCTGTACAATGGATTTAAGTCAAAGATTAGAAATACTCTACAATAAAACATTAGTAAACTTCGTATGTTACATTATTTCAACATTTTCTTGTTTGAATTAGCTACATATGATATATTATTTCATTAAAATATGTAATTTAAACCAAATATTTTTGTTTATGTACAGCATTCATGTACATGCTGTGTTCTTAACAGTAAAAATACAATATAAATTTCTAAAAATAGCTAATTGTTGTGCAGGGCCTTTCCCAGAATGTTCGGAGCCCGGTTGAGAATGTGGAACTATATACATTTTATGTGAGTGCGCATAGATGATTTTTTGTGCTCTTGGACAGGTCAAACACTAGTGCAGGGCCCCCGGCCCGTAGGAGTGAAGCCCAATTTCGAGCAATCTCTGAAATAGGCATCTAAGGCAGGTCTTTGCTTGCTGTGATTAATTAAAAAATTAACCTTAAGTATTATTAGCTACCATTTGATGATAATTTGTATTGGACTTTGTCCATGATATTTACATGGGAAAAAATAAAATATCACAAAAAGACTTTTTTTTAGTGGACTAAGAACTATCATCGGAATCCAGTATCAGGATTGGCACACCCCGTGTGGACTAAGAACTATCATCGGAATCCAGTATCAGGATTGGCACACCCCTCTTTCCATATAATGGTTATCTGTAGGGGCCCTATAAATGGTTATCAGTGGGGGGGGGGGGCTACAAATGGTTCTATATGGTGGCCCTATACATGTCAGGGCTAATTTGGTTTTGCGGGTCTTAATGATGTAAGACAGCTCTGTCATAATCCAGTCATTTTCAGAAAGTTTATGGCGAGCCGGTTTGAAGTGAACGCCGGGAAAAAAATATTTTAATGAAGAATAAATGTAATCTATATCTGGGACAGAAAAAAACGAACATGGGCTTGACATACATATCAACTATGCACATCTAAAGGCACATCTAAAGGCACATCTAAAGTCACATCTAAAGTCACATCTAAAGTCACATCTAAAGTCACATCTAAAGGCACATCTAAAGTCACATCTAAAGCACATCTAAAGTCACATCTAAAGCACATCTAAAGTCACATCTAAAGTCACATCTAAAGTCACATCTAAAGGCACATCTAAAGCACATCTAAAGCACATCTAAAGGCACATCTAAAGGCACATCTAAAGGCACATCTAAAGTCACATCTAAAGGCACATCTAAAGTCACATCTAAAGGCACATCTAAAGTCACATCTAAAGTCACATCTAAAGTCACATCTAAAGCACATCTAAAGTCACATCTAAAGGCACATCTAAAGCACATCTAAAGCACATCTAAAGTCACATCTAAAGGCACATCTAAAGGCACATCTAAAGGCACATCTAAAGGCACACCTAAAGGCACACCTAAAGGCACGTGCTTTTATTATTTCTTTCGAGATTTAGATATTTAAGCCACTTAATTTTTCCATTGACATTATCTCTATTCAATTCTGAAACCTATTTTCTTTCCAATTTATCCACAGATTAAAGCGCTATCTGTTTAATATATAATCTGTGAATGTATCGAGAGCGCGCAAATGACCGAAAACGATTCCACTTCTGTGTTCGAGAGTATATTGGTATTTTTTTTTCACCAAATGAATGAATTGACGTAAAAGTTAATTAGACCGGAAATATGAAGGACACCTAGACTAAAGACGGGGACTGGAGATGTGAATGACATCTAACTCTGGGAACGAGGCCTGTAAGAAGAGGTTGGAGATGTGAATGACATCTATCTCTGGGAACAAGGCCTGTAAGAAGAGGCTGGAGATGTGAATGACATCTAACTCTGGGAACGAGGCCTGTAAGAAGAGGCTGGAGATGTGAATGACATCTATCTCTGGGAACGAGGCCTGTAAGAAGAGGCTGGAGATGTGAATGACATCTAACTCTCGGAACGAGGCCTGTAAGAAGAGGCTGGAGATGTGAATGACATCTATCTCTGGGAACAAGGCCTGTAAGAAGAGGTTGGAGATGTGAAGGACATCAAGCCCGGGGGACGGGGGCCTGTAAATTTCTAATCTGCTCGACTAATTTGCCCTTAGCGCCCTCCACAGATATCGGACCGGCGCGTCGATTTGATATGTGACCCCTGACCCGAGTCACAAATGACCACTGATTGGTAGAGCGAGCGGGGATTGATTTTCGACCCTCCCCCCCCTCTTTTCCCCATCTTGTTGAGGAAACGCTTCAGTGCGAATGCGGTTGTGGAGGTAATGCCGTTGTGTCTGTGCGCGTGTGTGTGTATTACGAGCACCACAGAAAACAATTTCCTCATAGCTGATGTGAGTTGCTGCCCTTTACTATTTAAGAAGGGAATTTTTGGCCACGGGTTATTTTTAGAACTGCTAGACTCTAGTTGACTATTTTTTTTTTGTTGTTGACAGTTTTTGTTACAGGTTTGACGTCTTTGGTTATTTATTATTGAACTTGACAAATGACATGTTGATTTAATATTGCCATTTGTTTTGCATGGACATCCATCCATCCATCCGTCCATCCATCCGTCCGTCCGTCCGTCCGTCTGTCCGTCTGTCCGTCTGTCTGTCTGTCTGTCTATCTATCTATCTATTTATCTATCTATCTATCTATCGAGTTCTGTTACGTGATGACAGGCGAGACAAAGGTCTCAATCTGCGCTGACATGACATTTGAACCTGCGGCCTTTGACATGCTCTCTGAAGCGTCCATCCTCTCCCCCCCCCTCTCCCCCTCCCCCCCCCAACAACACTGCACTGTACTCAGACAGAAGCAAAGCAATGTCAACATTAACATTTTTAATTTATTTATCTGAAATGTTTTCTCGTTTTATCCTCTTGGTGTTTATTTCCACGTGCGTTTTCTTTGTGATTTATTTAATCGTGTCCCCCCTCCCCCCCCCCCACCCCACCCCTCCGCCCATTTCGCCCATGTGGCTGTTGAAATGTTTACCCTAAAGTCTTGTGCTTTCCACAACTGGCCCACAAACTGATGGGCGGTGGTAATATGAAATGGTAACACTGGGGACTGGAGAAAACAAATCGGAAGAAAGAGGGATCTAACCCATCCATCCTAGACTGAACGTTTCATCAGAGACAATTTCTTGATTCGGTGGAGTTAACGCCCCATAAAAATTTGTTCCCTTGGCAAAAAAAAAAAACCCAACTAAAGGAAACTCGTGATTCCTACGTTGTTGTCATCAAACAGCGAGACATTGTTTTCATGTAAATAAAATCTCAGCTCATAGTGTGTTTGAGTGTGTGTGTGTGTGTATGGGGTGGGGGGTAAGGTAGCGTATCTGTGGTGGTGGTGGTGGTGGGTGAAAGGGGGGGGGAGGGGAGAGGAAGACCGTGTATGAATTGATCTGTCAATTGGATTTTCTGGGGAGATCAAATCTGGTGAAAGCCGTGTCAACCCCAAAGGGAAACCGGATGTGCAGCTGAACATGACCTCCCTTGTAGCTTGTAGATTCTGCATGGTAGAATAAAGTAAATGATAGACAGTCTGTGATAACTCTTTTATTGTATTTCAATTATATAAATATAACTTAAATATATATATATATATATATAACTATGTTATTTATAAATAAATTATAAATATCTTGGATGTATATTATACAGACATTGAGACATTTGATTGATAATATGAATACTTTGCTGGTAATGATGTAACACAATGCATTCTAGTTAGTTCCATAACTGGTCAAGTCTCTCAAGTACAGCACTAATACAATAGACTGACCACGCGACTTCCTGTCTACACATTACTCTCTTACTTGTGACTGGACATTCCCAATGGTCAGCTCTCCACTCTCCACACTTGGTCACACACTTAAATATTACTCAGTTACATTCTAGACAGTTCAGTTACATTCTATATAGTTCAGTTACATTCTAGTTCAGTTACATTCTATATAGTTCAGTTACA
Organism: Bulinus truncatus; assembly: GCA_021962125.1. Lineage (NCBI taxonomy): Eukaryota > Metazoa > Mollusca > Gastropoda > Planorbidae > Bulinus > Bulinus truncatus. The sequence continues at coordinate 2,495,526 of JAGDYQ010000117.1, read as the reverse complement.
TTCTAGTTCAGTTACATTCTATATAGTTCAGTTACATTCTAGACAGTTCAGTTACATTCTATATAGTTCAGTTACATTCTAGATAGTTCAGTTACATTCTAGATAGTTCAGTTACATTCTAGATAGTTCAGTTACATTCTAGTTAGTTCAGTTACATTCTAGTTAGTTCATTTAAAAATCTCATGCTTTGACCTGTAAAGTTTATGTGGCAGCACATGCAGTACAGAACACATTCTATAAATAGAAACAAAAGGGGAAATAATTCTGATCACAAAATAAGGGAGATAATCATAGGTGTGGCAGGTGTATTCAATTTTTTTTAAATTCATGTTTGGTATGAATTAGATATAAAAATAGAGATATCAGTTCATATTTATCTCCACCCATTCATCGATTTATTCATGCATCCTTTCACCTACCTATCCAATCTGCTTATCATCCATCTTTTAATCCATTTACCTTGTTCGCCCATCAGTTCATCTATCTATTCATCCACCAATCTATACACAATTGTACCCCTCCACTCATTATCCACCATGAATGAAGTCACTCATCTATCTTTAGATGGAGGTATAGATGGACTGATGTTTACCTACGTTTATTCATCCACTCTTTTCACCCATCAATTCTTCCATCCACCCATCAATCAATTCACATATTCATCCATTATTTCAGCATCCACATGTCTGTTATTTAACTCAGAAATCCACTGCGATTAGTTCAGGTTTAGTATTTTCCCCTCTCTCAATGTCTGATCTCCATCCAAATGAGTAATGAATGCCTGTAGCATCAGTCAAATATATTGTCAAAATAGCATCAGTCAAATATATTGTCTACATAGCATCAGTCAAATATATTGTCAACATAGCATCAGTCAAATATATTGTCAAAATAGCATTAGTCAAATACATGTATACTGTCAAAATAGCATCAGTGAAATATATTGTCAAATAGCATCAGTCAAATATCAGTGAAAGAAGATTTGTGAATAATTGAACAGTGAAGCCAGATTTTGGGAATAATTGAACAGTGAAGCCAGATTTTGTGAATAATTGAACAGTGAAGCCAGATTTGTGAATAATTGAACAGTGAAGCCAGATTTTGTGAATAATTGAACAGTGAAGCCAGATTTGTGATGAACAGAACACTGGAACAAAATTATTGAATTGCAGAGCAGTGAGACCAAAGTGTAGATTACTCAATGACTTCACCAGTTGGTACAAGACCAGAACCCAAAAAAAAAATATTATTGAATGTCCGAGAGGGACACTGACCCATCAGAAACTATCGGTAACGATTTTCCTCCATCCCCCCCCCCCCACACTTTATTAGTGACCAGCCAAACAATAAAAACAACACCCGAGATTTTTTGAACCCATGACAAATGGTCATCTCTTGTCCGGCCGCTGCGATATCTCTCCGTCTATTGGATGACCGCCGCGATATCTCCCCGTCTATTGGATGACCGTTACTTTCTAAGCTCTGGGCTGTATCTATTGTACCCGAACGGGGATTCATATATCCGGGTTTCTTGGCTGTCTCCTCCACAGAAAGTCGATATTTCATTTTTTTTAAAAGCCTCCCCTACTCATACCCCCCCTCCTCCTTCCCTTCCACAGACCCAAACACACAAATCAAAACCCTTCTTCATTTTACGGTTATATATATATATATATATATATATATATATATATATATATATATATATATATATTCTTCTTTCCTTAATATACCGAGACCTTATTTTTTTTTAAATCACTGAAGAATATGTACACACACACATTCATATATATATATATATATATATATATATATATATATATATATATATTGGGTAAAAGCAGTGCCGTTCATAGGTATTAAGGGGAGCCCTAAGACAGACTTCAGATGTATTTGGGGGCTCTAGTCAACAGTAACTGATGGGCCCTTTCTTAGCACCAAATTTAATAGAAATGAAAACTGAATGGGGGCCCTCCAGCAGTGGGGGGGGGGAGGGGGGACCAAGGTGGTTTCCTAAATTTCCTGTCTAACAAAACGGCTCTGCGCAGAGACATGTAGCACGCTGGTTACTTTCCAAATAACAACATGTTAAACTTGAAAGTTTGTTGATGTCACAAGCAAGACTGAAGTCCTCAACATGGGCCTGTAGCTGAGAGGTCAGTCTGGGTCCAGAGAGTGTACCCCTCTGTTTTTAAGTCTGGGCTTGTGATGTTTGTGTGTCTGGGCTTGTAATGTTTGTGTGTTTAGGCTTGTAATGTTTGTGTGTTTGGGCTTGTAATGTTTGTGTGTTTAGTCTTGTAATGTTTGTGTGTCTGGGCTTGTAATGTTAATCTTTTTGGCTGTTTTAGCTGTTTTTCTGTGTCCTAATTAAAACATTTGTTTACAAATCCGCGCAGTTGATTTCGTTTTAACTTGTTTGCTTGTTTGTACACGTGTCTATTACCAGTCTAAGTGTCTGTTAACATCACCCCCCCCTGAACCTGTCAGGGTGTCAACACGGACGTACGCAGGTGGTCCTTTGTACCTGCCAAGGTGTCTGCACGGATTTGGTGTTCGTGTGTTGGGATAAACTATGAGTATTTTTCTGTCTGTGAGCAGTTGTGTTCATTTCTGTCTGTGAGCAGTTGTGTACATTTCTGTCTGTCAGCAGATGTGTTCATTTCTGTCTGTCAGCAGTTGTGTACATTTCGTCTTTTCGTTAAGTATATGTGTGTGTTTATAAGTGTGTGCGTTCATATGTTTTTGTATACTCATGTATTAATATTCACGTTTCATGTGTTTATGAGTGTGTTCCTTTATACTATTCCTCTTTATGTTGTAAAATATTGTTACATGTTTCCGTTGTAAAATATTGTTACATGTGTCCGTTGTAAAATGTTGTTACACGTGTCCGTTGTAAAATTTTGTTACATGTGTCTGTTGTAAAATGTTGTTACACGTGTCCGTTGTAAAATTTTGTTACATGTGTCTGTTGTAAAATATTGTTACATGTTTCCGTTGTAAAATATTGTTACATGTGTCCGTTGTAAAATGTTGTTACACGTGTCCGTTGTAAAATTTTGTTACATGTGTCTGTTGTAAATGTTTCTATGTGTAAATGTGAAGTTTTGTCTTTTGGTACATATGTCTATGTGTTAACATTTCTTGTGTCAGTGTGTTTAAGTGAGCTAATGTTTATACGTGTTTAAGTGAGCTAATGTTTATACGTGTTTAAGTGAGCTAATGTTTATTCGTGTTTAAGTGTAAATGCCCCTGTGTATTATGCGTTTAAGTGTCTGCTTATTTATATACGTGTTTAAGTGTTTATTTGTCAGTGTGTCTAAGTGTTTATGTGTTTACATGTTAAATGTCCTTTGCGCTTATTTCACCACTCTGTGTAAGTGTTCATGTGTTTATGCGTTGAGTTTCTATGTATTTGTCTGAATGTTTACTTCTCTGTGTGTCTATGTCCGTGCGTCTACATTTAATTACAGAACCCCCCCCCCCCGGCCACCTCCTCCCCCCAACCAAAATTTCTCATTCCATTCCTCCATTACATCCATAGAGTGTTCAATTTTCTTATTGCTCTGTCATAAACTTTCACCCACCACCGCCCCTAACCCTAGCCCGTGGCCCCCCGCCCCTACCTATCAATCTTCACACTGCTCTTTTCCCACTCCATCAACTCGACCCCCCCCCTCCAATCCCTTTCCCCCCTCTTCTCTCCCAGACACCCCTTCCCCTGATTAACACATAAATAAAAAAAGAAACAGCCAAGCTTTGCCAAAATTAAGTTTTCGAAATTCAATTGCCCATTTACATGGCTTCTGTAAGACGACTAAGAGCTCGGATTTAGAACTCTTTCTACCTGCGTTACCACCACCACAGGGTTATCTAATACATACGATTCTACAACTTTCTCCTACCATCACACACACCACTCACTATCATGCTCTGGCACCACACTACCACGACCCTTCACAGCCACTACAGTCTAGCACCACCACCACTACGATCTAGCACAACCACTACTACGATCTAGCACCACTTTACAGCGATCCTGCACCACCGCTACTACGATCTAGCACCACCACTACCACCAGTAAGATCTACTGGAGTAAACCAATTGATAAGTCAACCCCCCCCCCAACACACCTTAACTTGATATAATATTTTTTCTTCTTTATTTAACCACAAATAAAACTTGTGGTCATGGAAACAGATTAATGCTGCAGACGTCAGCTAATTTTACTCAATCAAAGCGATTGGCCAGATTTAACAACACACAACCGAACACACAACCCGACACACAACGCAACACACAACCCGACACACAACCCAACACACTACCCAACACACAACCCAACACACTACCCAACACACAACCCGACACACAACCCAACACACAACCCGACACACTACCTAACACACTACCCACCACACAAACAGACACACAACCCAACACACAACCCGACACCCAACCCGACACACAACCCGACAAACAACCCGACACACAACCCAACACACAACCCGACACACAACCAGACACACAACCCAACACAATACCCCAAACACAACCAGACACACAACCCAACACACAACCCAACACACTACCCGACACACTACCCAACACATAACCCAACACACAACCCAAAACACAACCCGACACACAACCCGACACACAACCCAACACACAACCCGACACACAACTCTACACACTACCCGACACACTACCCAACACACTACCAAACACACAACCCAACACACAACCCAACACACAACCCAACACAACCCAACACACAACGCAACACACTACCAGACACACAACCCAACACACAACCCAACACACAACCCGACACACAACCCAACACACAACCCAACACACTACCCGACACACTACCCAACACACAACCCAACACACAACCCGACACACAACCCGACACACAGCGCAACACTCCAACACACAACCCGACACACAACACGACACACAACCCAACACACAAACCAACACACTACCCAACACACAAACCAACACACTACCCAACACACAAACCAACACATTACCCAACAGACAAACCAACACACTACCCAACACACAACACACAACCCAACACACAACGCAACACTCCAACACACAACCCGACACACAACCCTACACACTACCCGACACACTACCCAACACACAACCTAACACACAAACCAACACACAACCCAACACACAACCCAACACACAACCCAACACACAACGCAACACACTACCCGACACACTACCCAAACACACAACCCAACACACAACCCGACACACAACCCGACACACAACACACACAACTCAACACACAACCCGACACACAACCCGACACAAAACCCGACACACAACCCGACACACAACCCGACACACAACCCAACACACAAACCAACACACAACCCAACACACAACCCGACACACAGCCCAACACACAACCCGACACACTACCTAACACACAACCCGACACACAACCCGACACACAACCCAACACACAAACCAACACACTACCCAACACACAACCCAACACACAACCCAACACACAACGCAACACTCCAACACACAACCCAACACACAACCCGACACACAACCCAACACACAACCCAACACACAACCCGACACACAATCCGACACACAACCCAACACTACCCAACACACAACACACACAACCCAACACACAACCCAACACACTACCCGACACACTACCCAACACACAACCCAACACACAACCCAACACACAACCCAACACACTACCCAACACACAACCCAACACACTACCCAACACACAACCCAACACATAACCCAACACACTACCCTACACACAAACCAACACACAACCCAACACACAACCCAACACACAACGCAACACACTACCCGACACACTACCCAACACACAACCCAACACACAACCCGACACACAACCCGACACACAACACACACAACCCAACACACAACCCGACACACAACCCGACACACAACCCGACAAACAACTCAACACACAAACCAACACACTACCCAACACACAACCCGACACAAAACCCAACACACAACCCGACACACTACCTAACACACAACCCGACACACTACCCAACACACTACCCAACACACAACCCAACACACTACCCGACACACAACCCGACACACAACACACATAACCCAACACACAACCCGACACACAACCCAACACACAACCCGACACACAACCCAACACACAAACCAACACACTACCCAACACACAACCCGACACACAACCCAACACACAACCCGACACACTACTTAACACACAACCCGACACACAACCCGACACACTACCCAACACACAACACACACAAACCAACACACTACCCAACACACAAACCAACACACTACCCAACACACAAACCAACACACTACCCAACACACAAACCAACACACTACCCAACACACAACACACAACCCAACACACAACGCAACACTCCAACACACAACCCGACACACAACCCTACACACTACCCGACACACTACCCAACACACAACCCAACACACAACCCAACACACTACCCAACACACAACGCAACACACTACCCGACACACTACCCAACACACAACCCAACACACAACCCGACACACAACCCGACACACAACACACACAACTCAACACACAACCCGACACACAACCCAACACACAACCCGACACACAACCCAACACATAACCCAACACAAAACCCGACACACAACCCAACACACAAACCAACACACTACCCAACACACAACCCGACACACAACCCAACACACAACCCGACACACTACCTAACACACAACCCGACACACAACCCGACACACAACCCAACACACAAACGGACACACTACCCAACACACAACCCAACACACAACCCAACACACAACGCAACACTCCAACACACAACCCAACACACAACCCGACACACAACCCAACACATAACCCAACACACAACCCAACACACTACCCAACACACTACCCAACACACAACACACACAACCCTACACACTACCCGACACACTACCCAACACACTACCCAACACACAACCCAACACACAACCCAACACACAACGCAACACTCCAACACACTACCGAACACACAACACACACAACCCTACACACAACCCAACACACAACCCAACACACAACCCAACACACAACCCAACACACTACCCAACACACTACCCAACACACAACACACACAACCCTACACACTACCCGACACACTACCCAACACACTACCCAACACACAACACACATAACCCTACACACAACCCAACACACAACCCAACACACTACCCAACACACTACCCACCACACAACCAGACACACAACTCAACACACAACCCGACACACTACCCAACACACTACCCAACACACAACCCAAAAAACAACCCAACACACTACCCAACACACAACCCAACACACAACCCAACACACAACCCAACACACTACCCGACACACAACCCAACACACAACCCAACACACTACCAAACACACTACCCAACATACAACCCAACACACTACCCAACACACTACCCAACACACAACCCAACACACTACCCAACACATTACCCAACACACAACCCAACACACTACCCAACACACTTCCCGACACACAACCCAACACACAACCCAACACACAACCCGACACACAACCCGACACACAACACACACAACCCAACACACAACCCGACACACAACCCGACACACAACCCGACACACAACCCAACACACAAACCAACACACTACCCAACACACAACCCGACACACAACCCAACACACAACCCGACACACTACTTAACACACAACCCGACACACTATCCAACACACTACCCAACACACAACCCAATACACTACCCAACACACAACCCAACACATAACCCAACACACAACCCAACACACAACCCGACACACAACCCGACACACAACACACATAACCCAACACACAACCCGACACACAACCCGACACACAACCCGACACACAACCCAACACACAAACCAACACACTACCCGACACACTACCCAACACACAACCCAACACACAACCCAACACACTACCCGACACACTACCCAACACACAACCCAACACACAACCCAACACACAACCCAACAAACTACCCAACACACAACCCAACACACTACCCAACACACAACCCAACACACAACCCAACACATAACCCAACACACTACCCTACACACAACCCAACACACAACCCAACACACAACCCAACACACAACGCAACACACTACCCGACACACTGCCCAACACACAACCCAACACACAACCCGACACACAGCCCATCACACAACACACACAACCCAACTCACAACCCGACACACAACCCGACACACAACCCGACACACAACCCAACACACAAACCAACACACTACCCAACACACAACCCGACACACAACCCAACACACAACCCGACACACTACCTAACACACTACCCGACACACTACCTAACACACTACCCAACACACAACACACATAACCCTACACACAACCCAACACACAACCCAACACACTACCCAACACACTACCCAACACACAACCAGACACACAACTCAACACACAACCCGACACACTACCGAACACACTACCCAACACACAACCCAACACACAAACCAACACACTACCCAACACACTACCCAACACACAACCCAACACACAACCCAAAACACTACCCGACACACAACCCAACACACAACCCAACACACTACCCAACACACTACCCAACATACAACCCAACACACTACCCAACACACTACCCAACACACAACCCAACACACTACCCAACACACTACCCAACACACAACCCAACACACTACCCAACACACTACCCGACACACAACCCAAAAAACTACCCAACACACTACCCGACACACAACCCAACAAACTACCCAACACACTACCCAACACACAACCCAACACACAACCCGACACACAACCCGACACACAACACACACAACTCAACACACAACCCGACATACAACCCGACATACAACCCGACACACAACCCAACACACAAACCAACACACTACCCAACACACAACCCGACACACAACCCAACACACAACCGGACACACTACCTAACACACAACCCGACACACAAACCAACACACTACCCAACACACAACCCAACACACAACCCAACACACATCGCAACACTCCAACACACAACCCAACACACAACCCGACACACAACCCAACACACAACCCAAAACACAACCCGACACACAACCCGACACACAACCCAACACTACCCAACACACAACACACACAACTTAACACACAACCCAACACACTACCCGACACACTAACCAACACACAACCCAACACACAACCCAACACACTACCCAACACACAACCCAACACACTACCCAACACACAGCCCAACACATAACCCAACACACTACCCTACACACAACCCAACACACAACCCAACACACAACGCAACACACTACCCGACACACTACCCAACACACAACCCAACACACAACCCGACACACAACCCGACACACAACCCGACACACAACACACACAACCCAACACACAACCCGACACACAACCCGACACACAATGCAACACTCTAACACACAACCCAGCACACAACCCGACACACAACCCAACACACAACCCAACACACAACCCGACACACAACCCGACACACAACCCAACACTACCCAACAAACAACACACACAACCCAACACACTACCCAACACACTACCCAACACACAACACACACAACCCTACACACTACCCGACACACTACCCAACACACTACCCAACACACAACCTAACACACTACCCAACACACAACCCAACACATAACCCAACACACTACCCTACACACAACCCAACACACAACTCAACACACAACCCAACACACAACCCAACACACAACGCAACACACTACCGGACACACTACCCAACACACAACCCAACACGCAACCCGACACACAACCCGACACACAACACACACAACCCAACACACAACCCGACACACAACCCGACACATAACCCGACACACAACCCATCACACAAACCAACACACTACCCAACACACAACCCGACACACAACCCAGCAAACAACCCGACACACTACCTAACACACAACCCAACACACTACCCAACACACTACCCAACACACAACCCAACACACTACCCAACACACAACCCAACACGTAACCCAACACACAACCCAACACACAACCCGACACACAACCCGACACACAACACACATAACCCAACACACAACCCGACACACAACCCGACACACAAACCAACACACTATCCAACACACAACCCGACACACAACCCAACACACAACCCGACACACTACCTAACACACAACCCGACACACAACCCGACACACTACCCAACACACTACCCAACACACAACACACACAAACCAACACACTACCCAACACACAAACCAACACACTACCCAACACACAAACCAACACACTACCCAACACACAACACACAACCCAACACACAACCCTACACACTACCCAACACACTACCCAACACACAACCCAACACACTACCCAACACACTACCCGACACACAACCCAACAAACTACCCCACACACTACCCAACACACAACCCAACACACAACCCGACACACAACCCGACACACAACACACACAACTCAACACACAACCCGACACACAACCCGACACACAACCCGACACACAACCCGACACACAACCCGACACACAACCCAACACACAAACCAACACACTACCCAACACACAATCCGACACACAACCCAACACACAACCCGACACACTACCTAACACACTACCCGACACACTACCCAACACACTACCCAACACACAACACACATAACCCTACACACAACCCAACACACAACCCAACACACTACCCAACACACTACCCACCACACAACCAGACACACAACTCAACACACAACCCGACACACTACCCAATACACTACCCAACACACAACCCAACACACTACCCAACACACTACCCAACACACAACCCAACACACAACCCAACCCACTACCCGACACACAACCCAACACACAACACAACACACTACCCAACACACTACCCAACATACAACCCAACACACTACCCAACACACAACCCAACACACTACCCAACACACTACCCAACACACAACCCAACACACTACCCAACACACTACCCGACACACAACCCAACACACTACCCAACACACTACCCGACACACAACCCAACAAACTACCCAACACACTACCCAACACTCAACCCAACACACAACCCGACACACAACCCGACACACAACACACACAACTCAACACACAACCCGACACACAACCCGACACACAACCCGACACACAACCCGACACACAACCCAACACACAAACCAACACACTACCCAACACACAACCCGACACACAACCCAACACACAACCGGACACACTACCTTACACACAACCCGACACATAACCCGACACACAACCCAACACACAAACCAACACACTACCCAACACACAACCCAACACACAACCCAACACACATCGCAACACTCCAACACACAACCCAACACACAACCCGACACACAACCCAACACACAACCCAACACACAACCCGACACACAACCCGACACACAACCCAACACTACCCAACACACAACACACACAACCCAACACACTACCCGACACACTACCCAACACACAACCCAACACACTACCCAACACACTACCCAACACACAACTCAACAGACAACTCAACACACAACCCAACACACAACGCAACATACTACCCGACACACAACGCAACACACTACCCGACCCACAACCCAACACACAACCCAACACACAACCCCAAACACAACCCGACACACAACCCAACACACAACCCAACACACTACCCGACACACTACCCATTACACAACCCAACACACAACCCGACACACAACCCAACACACAGCGCAACACTCCAACACACAACCCGACACACAACCCGACACACAACCCGACGCTCAACCCAACACACAACCCTACACACTACCCGACACACTACCCAACACACTACCCAACACACAACCCAACACACAACCCAACACACAACCCAACACACAACGCAACACACTACCCGACACACTACCCAACACACAACCCAACACACAACCCGACACACAACCCGACACACAACACACACAACTCAACACACAACCCGACACACAACCCGACACACAACCCGACACACAACCCAACACACAAACCAACACACTACCCAACACACAACCCGACACACAACCCAACACACAACCCGACACACTACCTAACACACAACCCGACACACAACCCGACACACAACCCAACACACAAACTAACACACTACCTAACACACAACCCAACACACAACCCAACACACAACGCAACACTTCAACACACAACCCAACACACAACCCGACAAACAACCCAACACACAACCCAACACACAACCCGACACACAACCCGACACACAACCCAATACTACCCAACACACAACACACACAACCCAACACACAACCCAACACACTACCGACACTACCCAACACACAACCCAACACACAACCCAACACACAACCCAACACACTACCCAACACACAACCCAACACACTACCCAACACACAACCCAACACATAACCCAACACACTACCCTACACACAACCCTACACACAACCCAACAAACAATCCAACTCACAACCCAACACACAACGCAACACACTACCCGACACACTACCCAACACACAACCCAACACATAACCCGACACACAACCCGACACACAACACACACAACCCAACACACAACCCGACACACAACCCGACACACAACCCGACACACAACTCAACACACAAACAACACACTACCCAACACACAACCCGACTTACAACCCAACACACAACCCGACACACTACCTTACACACAACCCGACACACTACCCAACACACTACCCAACACACTACCCAACACACAACCCAACACATAACCCAACACACAACCCAACACACAACCCGACACACAACCCGACACACAACACACATAACCCAACACACAACCCGACACACAACCCGACACCTAACCCGACACACAACCCAACACACAAACCAACACACTACCCAACACACAACCCGACACACAACCCAACACACAACCCGACACACTACCTAACACACAACCCGACACACAACCCGACATACTACCCAACACACTACCCAACACACAACACACACAACCCAACACACACCCCAACACACAACCCAACACACTACTCAACACACAACCCAACACACTACTCAACACACTACCCAACACACTACCCGACACACTACCCAACGCACAACCCAACACACAACCCAACACACAACCCGACACACAACCCAACACACTACCCGACACACAACCCAACACACAACCCGACACACAATCCAACACACAACCCGACACACAATCCAATACACAAGCCAACACACTACCCAACACACAACCCAACACACTACCCAACACACTATCCAACACACAACCCAACACACAACTCAACACAGTACCCAACACACAACCCAACACACTACCCAACACACTACCCAACACACAACCCAACACACAACTCAACACACTACCCAACACACTATCCAACACACAACCCAACACACAACCCAACACACTACCCAGATATATCAGACAACACAACAAACACATACAATCTAGTTATGGGGAAGTAAGGAGAGAGGGAGGGAGAAGGCGGTCAACGCCCATTGCATTGGTCAAGTTTTATCAGTTCAAGTATCTGAGTTTGTTGTCTCCAGATGAACTTGTGCCCCCATCCCCACTTTCTACACGCCCCTCCCCCACAAAAACAACAGCAACAAACAAACAAACAAACAAACAAACGAACTTGTAAACTTTAACCGACACCCCCCCCCACACACACACGATCTATTCAACGACGCCGCTAAAAGAATGTTTCTAGCACATATCAATATTTGTTCTTTTTTTTAACATCTCTCTCTCTCTCTCTCTCTCTCTCTCTCTCTTTCTCTCCTATCCATCCTTATATTATGTTAGTCCTAAATTCATCCAGTCGCTGGTTAGTTAGTTAATAAATACACAGCAGTCACGTGAAACGACTTCGACCTATATAAACCAAAAGGCCAACTTCGTACATCAACTGAACTTCAAAGTAGAAAGAAAAATGCCCCATAAAAATTCGTATTTACCAACAAAAGCTACCCCCCCCCCCTTTTTTTTCCCTCGTTTCTAATTTTAGCCCACTTAACTCGGTCTATATTTAGCCATCACGTGCTGAAGATGTACACAGCATCTTTAGGTTATTCCAAAGCCTACTTAAATCAACACTGAGGTCTTCAACATGAACCCATTTCGTTGGAGGGGGGATTTCTCTAAATCTGCTCCTATTACATGGATGGTCAGAATCCAGCACGAATGGAACGTGTAATGGACTCGCCCCCTCTCAGCCCCCCACCCGACCCCCCGCATCTCTCTTTAAATGACTGTTTCCCCAAATGAAACCCTAAAGAACCCTTAATGTTTTAACGGACTTAATCAACGGTCATTATTCTTGTGGTGTTTGACAGCAGTTTTTTTTTTCACGGTTCTAGTTTGCGTTTTAATACGTGAACAATTTGCATCGTTGAAATGTGCGGAGATTTCTGCTGGCCACCATCTCGTATCTATCTATCTATCTATCTATCTATCTATCTATCTATCTATCTATCTATCTATCTATCTATCTATCTATCTATCTATCTATCTATCTATCTATCTATCTAACCATCGATCCATCCATCCATTCATCCGTCCATCCATTCGTTCGTCTATCCACGACATCAGCTGCAACCGTCTCCAGTGTGAAAGTGTGTGCATTAATTCAACCGGACAAACCTCTCAGTTATCACAGGTCATCAGTTACAAATGTTACATCTAACAGCAAGACAAACTGAATTATTGATCAGATTCACACCGACTTCGAGAATGACGTAGTACACACTATAGCAGATGACCCAGACCGCAATGTTTAAATGGCGGTGCAAACACTTTGATGACTCAAACCAATAAACAAATTAATGGTGCCAAAGTTAAACTATGCAAATAAACTAGAGAATTGTTTAAGCATTACGAGCTTACAGATGAGATAATGGTTTGAATTTTGACCTTTAACCTTTTATCACACATGGATTGATATATTCTGTTTTAAAAATAGAAGGAATTGTATATTTCTGTAATTGGCGACTCAGCTGAGGTTTGGTTATAAGCTTGTTGTACGTTATGGGTTCAAATGCCAGAGATTCAAATTCAAGTCCTTAATTGGTAACAAGCCAGGGACTATCGTAAAGTTAGGTTAGGTTCCTGACCTCCTAGCAATGTCCTCCTAGCAATGTCCTCCTGCTAGCAATGTCCTCCTGCTAGCAATGTCCTCCTCCTAGCAATGTCCTCCTCCTAGCAATGTCCTCCTCCTAGCAATATCCTCCTCCTAGCAATGTCCTCCTCCTAGCAATGTCCTCCTCCTAGCAATGTCCTCCTGCTCCTAACAATGTCCTCCTGCTAACAATGTCCTCCTGCTAGCAATGTCCTCCTGCTAGCAATGTCCTCCTGCTAGCAATGTCCTCCTGCTAGCAATGTCCTCCTGCTAGCAATGTGTGCCTCCTCTTTAACAATATCCTCTATACATAACTAATGTCCTCCCTCCCACTAATGTGTCTCCTCATAATGTCTCTTCCTGATGACTTACTATATATAGCAATGTCCTCTTACACTATATCTACCGGGACCTGAACAATGTAAATGTTTTTAAAGATAAGCTGATTGAAGTGATATGATTGAAGTGATATGATTGAAGTGATATGATTGAAGTGATATGATTGAAGTGATATGATTGAAGTGATATGATTGAAGTGATATGATTGACGGGATATGATTGAAGTGATATGATTGAAGTGATATGATTGAAGTGATATGATTGGAGTGATATGATTGAAGTGATGTGATTGAAGTGATATGATTGAAGTGATATGATTGAAGTGAATTGATCAATGTAATATGATAGTGTTATTTTGGTATATTCTACCTGTATACCACATATGTGATTTTTATGTAGTTCGCTGAATTGTTTTTTCTTTTATTTGTCTCTCCCCAAATAAAGTATATGACGCATTATAAGTTAGACTTTGTGGCTTAGTCTATTATAGTTTCAAATGTTTCATACAGTAAAGTCAAGTTCCCTTAGCCTTTGGGGGGGGGGGGTGGGGTATCTGCAGAGGGTCTAAGGGCGGTGTGGCTGCAAAAGCAGGCGCAGCCAGGGTCTATGGCAATGTGGCTAGTAGCCCCGCAGGCTACAGGGGTCTAAGTGGGCAATGTAGTTGTTGGTGTGTGGCCTGCAGCACAGGGGGTCTGGTTAGAAGATGGGTGGCTAGCAGGCCCGTAGCCAGGGTCTAAGTGGCAATGTGGCTAGCAGGCCCGTAGCTGAGTGCGCCCGTAGCCAAAGCTGTTTCTATAGCCAATGTCTAAGTGCCAATGTGGCTATGAGGCCCGTAGCCAGGTCAAAGTAAGCAGGGAGGCACCAATACCCAGCAAAGGGGGCACCTTTACTTTTTCTTTATTTTTTCCTTTTTTCTTTTTTTTAAGCGGGGGGGCACTCCACTAGCGGGGGAGGGGGAGCAAGGCAACCATTGACCCCCCTTGGCTACGGGGCTGGTGGCTAGTACAAGGCCCAAACTATTCATAATAGTTAATAAAAAAAAAAAGAGGAAAAGGGAAGCAACACAGACCACAGACCAGAAACAACCAGACAGAAGAGAAGGGGTGGGGGGGGAGGAAAGGTTAGAGGAAGAAAAAAAAAGGGAAAAAAGGAAAAAAAGAAAAAAAAAAATAAGGAGGATAGGGGGAGAAAGAGGGAGGAAAAGAGAAGGGGGAGGGTAGGAAAAAAAAAAAAAAAAGTATGTATGCAAGAGTCGTTTTAAGCCATACTAGTCTAAACTAAGTAGTGGGTTAGGATTGTCTGGAGTCATATTATAATTCGAGAATCGCTGGGGTGCTATTTGAAACTTGGCTCACAGGGAAGTGGCTACTCCCAGGGAGATGACCGGGCAGTGCAGTCATAGTCGCCATAGGTCATCCTCAGGATGTGTCACTCCCCTGTCATAGTCCGGCCAGAAATGATGACCACAGACCAGACAGGTCAAGCAAATCTATCAGCTGATATATTTTTATATATATATATATATATATATATATATATATATTTTCTCTGGCGGGAATGATAAACATATTTTTGAACTTTGGATTCGATTGGTTATAAATGTTTATGGAGTTTCTCAGTGTTGGGTTGTGATCTAGAAACCAAGACTGTACAGGTGGTGGGTGGCGTTGCGAGTCTTTTAGCTACGCTGTATGCGTCTCAGGTTCAAACCGACCAAGGAAACTATTTGGATGGCTGTGATGGCTGTGATGGCTATGAGAGCCACTGTTAGCTGTCCCGCACTTTTATATAGTATGCCTGTCTGTCTGTCTATCTCTCTCTCTGTCTCTCTGTCTCTGTCTTCTCTCTCTGTCTCTCTCTCTGTCTCTCTCTCTGTCTTCTCTCTCTTCTCTCTCCCCTCTCTTTCACTCACTCTCTCTCTCTCTTCTCTCTCTATCTCTCTCTTCTCTCTCTATCTCTCTCTTCTCTCTATCTCTTCTCTCTCTCCCCTCTCTTTCACTCACTCTCTCTCTTCTCTCTCTTCTCTCTCTCTCTCTTCTCTCTCTATCTCTATCTTCACTCTCTATCTCTCTTCTCTCTATCTCTTTTCTCTCTATCTCTCTTCTCTCTATCTCTTCTCTCTCTTCTCTCTCCCCTCTCTTTCACTCACTCTCTCTCTTCTCTCTCTCTCTCTATCTCTCTCTTCTCTCTCTATCCCTCCTCTCCTCTAACTCTCTTCTCTCTATCTCTTCTCTCCCATTTTTATAAAGTGCTTCTATAAGATGTTGTTTTTATTAGACATTCACTTTCAAATGATATGATTGAAGTAATAGAATTGAAGTGATGTGAATGAAGTAATTTGATTGAAGTAATAGAATTGAAGTGATGTGAATGAAGTAATTTGATTGAAGTAATAGAATTGAAGTGATGTGAATGAAGTAATTTGATTGAAGTAATAGAATTGAAGTGATGTGAATGAAGTAATTTGATTGAAGTAATAGAATTGAAGTGATGTGAATGAAGTAATTTGATTGCAGTGATATGATTGAATTGATATGATTGAAATTATATGATTAAAGTAAAAATGTAAGAGTGTATTTTTTACCTGTACGCCACATATTTGATTGATTGTAGTTTGCTGAGCTTTTCTTTTGCACAGCTCACAGCCGCCATTACCTCCCAGCCGCCTTTACATCCCAGCCGCCTTTACATCCCAGCCGCATTTACCCCCAGCCGCCTTTACCTCCCAGCCGCCTTTACCTCCCAGCCGCCTTTACCTCCCAGCCGCATTTACTGTTACATTATTATGCTCAAATATGTAACATTATTATATTTCTTTATACTTTACAAGGCGTAGGATCGCCAGGTGTTACGTCAGAGTTTATATATTGAGGGCAGGCTCGCCTGGTGATTTTAATATGCTCACCAAATATGTTACGTACACAATTCTCTAATATATATATATATATCAACACCAACACTGATATTTAAACTAAAAGATCCAACTTAATTGCTTCTAAACATAGGTGAATATATATGTATATACAATATAAGTCCTTTCTCTAATGGATGTCTACTTAAACAAATGTCACTACAAGTTTACAACTAACTCTTAGAATCTTAGAACTATCTGCACTACTCTAACTACGTCTACTCGTATGACTGTCAGCACCTTACTAACTCAACTACTGTTATGCACGTATTTATAAGGTCGGGCCAATACGTTGGTGCAACGTTTGGGGGGGGGGGGTGGGGGGGAACGACGATGTCTGTCACCGAAACGATTGGGGGAGGGGGGGAAGAACGTCAGTGAAACGATTGGGGGGGGGGGGCTGGGGGGAAGGCGACGTCGATGAAACGAATCTACACAACATAGTGGCTGGGACCTTGACCCTGTGGTGAACTGGGGTTGGTGGGGGGAGAAGGGCAATTCTACACGTCACATTTACCTCCCAGCCGCATTTACCTCCCAGCCGCATTTACCTCCCAGCCGCCTTTACCGCCCAGTCGCCTTTACCTCCCAGCCGCATTTACCTCCAACCGCCTTTACCTCCCAGCTGCCTTTACCTCCCAGCCGCCTTTACCTCCTATCCGCCTTTACTTCCCAGCCGCATTTACCTCCCCAGCCGCCTTTACCTCCCAGCCGCCTTTACCTCCCAGCCGCCTTTACCTCCCAGCCGCATTTACATCCCAGCCGCATTAACTTCCCAGCCGCCTTTACCTCCCAGCTACCTTTACCTCCCCAACTTAGATCAGGTACCAATTAAAATGTGTCAAAATGGACCTGGACAAAATTCTCAGGTCAACGGCTTTACCCCCCCCCCCCGTGACACAACTGCAAGTAAGGCAGAACTAGCTGGTGGTTGGGGGGGGTGAGGTCTTACTTTGCCGCCGGCTAGGCGTATTTGAGTGTGGAATGTTCAGGGTACGCAAGGGGCGCAACTGAAGCATCTTACAACATTGAATTGTAGCAGACGTACATGAACTCTTGGGTGCAGAAACTCAACAGGACAATCCTGGCCAATAATTTTTATTTTTGCGAAATTAAAAAAAAAATATCAGGAAAACGACAACTTGATTTTTTTTAAATTATTGAAAGCATAAACAGAATTATTGATGGTATTTAATGAAGCATTAAAGCGAGGGTTTTTTTTTAAATATGAGTCAGAAATTGGAATTAGCCGCGCATTCATAAATTGGAATTAGCCGCAGGCTCATAAAATGGAATTAGCCGCAGGTTCAGAAATTGGAATTAGCCGCAGGTTCATAAATTGGAATTAGCCGCGCATTCATAAATTGGAATTAGCTACAGGTTCATAAATTGGAATTAGCTGCAGGTTCATAAATTGGAATTAGCCGCGCGCGCATTCATAAATTGGAATTAGCCGCGCATTCATAAATTGGAATTAGCTGCAGGTTCATAAATTGGAATTAGCTGCAGGTTCATAAATTGGAATTAGCCGCGCATTCATAAATTGGAATTAGCTGCAGGTTCATAAATTGGAATTAGCTGCAGGTTCATACATTGGAATTAGCCGCAGGTTCAGAAATTGGAATTAGCCGCAGGTTCAGAAATTGGAATTAGCCGCAGGTTCAGAAATTGGAATTAGCCGCAGGTTCAGAAATTGGTATTAGCCGCAGGTACAGAACCAAATTAGGAAAGTCTTAAACTCATCAAGTTGAAATACTGACAGACATGCGCAGTGCCGTTGCGAGCTTAGCTCGCGCCCTGGGCACAATACCTTTTTAATACCTATTTAGCGACCCCCCATTCGAAAACCATATAATACTATATGTAAAATATACCATTTGGCGCCTCTTTGTGAGTAGCGCCCGGGGCATGATGCCCCCCTGCCCACCCCTCGCTACGCCTCTGGACATGCGCAGTCGTACATTCTGCCATTTTGATTGTTTTGACGATTGAGTAAATTCTCAATAACCAATATTGATACCAAACTAACGTAGCAGGACAATACAAAGCTTACAATGAAATATTTCAATCATTTCTGTGAATACCTGATTTAATATTAACCTGTGTTGAAATTATTGCCGCCAATTATTTCTCACGATTTTGAACAAAAACTCGTTCGACTTTTTTTAAATAAAAAAAAACATTGGAATTGGAATAATTAATTATTTTCACATATTTACTAGACAAATCTTTGAAATAAGGAGCTTTTCAGAAATTTTATTAAAATAAACTGCGAATGATAATCTTCAATTATTTATTTTTTAACAAAAAAAAAATTCGGATTAATACCTGCGTGGGACTTTATTTTAGTATGCCGTGAATCGGTCGATGAGAATGCGCGTAGCTAGTATATTCAAATTCTGTGATAAAATAGTTTCTGTCAACACTTGAAAGATGGACAAGATTAAAGCCACATACACGACTACAAAGTCCTCGTATTGATTCATATATTTCATCATAATAATGCAGCGTTCTTTATTCGATATTTCATTTCATCGAGTGGTACAAAATAAATTGTAAGATTTACTTTATCGAGTATGGAAACAGTGTGTTTCAGCTTATGTCAATATTTAAGAAAATTTTAGCCTAATGTATATCTCGGTCTTTAAAGACGCCTAACAGTTTGGTTTTAAAAGATATCTTAGTGTCCTTAAAGAAAAGCTCATATTTTAGACGTAAACGACACATGCTGTAATGCTTGACTGCGTACGAGTCAATCCCATGCTGCGTCCAATGTAAAATTGCGATTACTTTGCTAATACACAAGTAATGATAACAATGAATCGTGCCCAACTAGATCATCATATTTTTATATACCTCAAGACTCATGCGTCTCTGGATTCGTTA
This sequence comes from Bulinus truncatus, assembly GCA_021962125.1. Taxonomy (NCBI): domain Eukaryota; kingdom Metazoa; phylum Mollusca; class Gastropoda; family Planorbidae; genus Bulinus; species Bulinus truncatus. The sequence continues at coordinate 2,474,003 of JAGDYQ010000117.1, read as the reverse complement.
GCTCAAGAGTCATGCGTCTCTGGATTCGTTAGCTCAAGAGTCGTGCGTCTCTGGATTCGTTAGCTCAAGAGTCATGGGTCTCTGAATTCGTTAAGCTCAAGAGTCATGCGTCTCTGGATTCGTTAGCTCAAGAGTCATGCGTCTCTGGATTCGTTAGCTCAAGAGTCATGCCTTTTTGGAGTCGTTGAGGCAACATTTATTTTCACCTGACTATCATAATCCACCCCCCCCCTCCACACGTCATTGCCCCTCTTGAAAGAAATTTTCACATCTGTTAAGAAATGTGCTCAAACAGGGCCTGTCTTAGAGATTGGCAAAGTAGGCGGCTGTCTGGGGCCCCTATGATAATGGGAGAGGGGGCCCGTGTCAGCATTCTTAATAAATTTTAATTATTAGCGATTTTCACATTCCGGCAGGCCTATGTAGCTCAGAGTCAAACCCGCCATGAGCACACACACACGTATACACACATACACACACACACACGCTCATACACATACACACATATACACACACTCATACACATAAACACACTCATACACATACACACATACACACACATACATACATACACACACACATACACACACATATATATACACACATGCACATATATACATACACATACCCACACACACACACACGTACACACACATACGCACACTCATACACACACATACACACACACTGTGTATTTTTCGTCGATCTGTGGACCGACTCACCCCTACAACGTCAGAACCTGACACGCCTAACGATTCACCCCTACAACGTCAGAACCTGACACACCTAACGATTCACCCCTACAACGTCTGAACCTGACACACCTAACGATTCACCCCTACAACGTCTGAACCTGACACACCGAACGATTCACCCCTACAACGTCAGAACCTGACACGCCTAACGATTCACCCCTACAACGTCAGAACCTGACACACCTAACGATTCACCCCTACAACGTCTGAACCTGACACACCTAACGATTCACCCCTACAACGTCTGAACCTGACACACCTAACGATTCACCCCTACAACGTCTGAACCTGACACACCTAACGATTCATCCCTACATCGTCTGAACCTGACACACCTAACGATTCATCCCTACAACGTCTGAACCTGACACACCGAACGATTCACCCCTACAACGTCTGAACCTGACACACCTAACGATTCACCCCTACAACGTCTGAACCTGACACACCTAACGATTCACCCCTACAACGTCTGAACCTGACACACCGAACGACTCACCCCTACAACGTCTGAACCTGACACACCTAACGATTCACCCCTACAACGTCTGAACCTGACACGCCTAACCAATGTTCCCTCTAAGGATTTGGGGGGTTGTGCGCCAAAAAAAAAATTGTGAGCTAAAAATTCAATGTTATGTAAAATGTGCGCCAATTGCACGACACGCAATACAAATACAATTCCTGTCATTTAAGAAAATAAATAATAAGAAAATAGAGTCAACCGCATGGGGAACTTCCATATATTTATACTTAGGACATTTTTATAAAGCTTTTGTAAATAAATTATGTATAATTAAAAAAAAAATATGGTTGCAGTAAATATGGTTAGGTAGAAGAAATACAATTTAAAAATGGTGAAACTGCAACCAAAAAAAAAAGAAATAAGTTTCTAGATATAAAATATATGTGGAAGCTTCCCGTTAGATGGACCAACAATAAACTAAATTATTATACAACAAGATAAAAAAGAAAACAAATTAAATCACAAGAATTGAAATCAATTTTATTTTGTAATAATTAAATTTTTCCTTCTTCCTTTTTCTGTTTTCCAAAAGTCACTTTCATGATCTGTGGTAATGACATTTTCAGCTAATAAATATGACTTAATTCTCATTAAATGTTCCAAATGGGCTACATCAAGCCTATTTCGCATTTTTGTTTTAATTGCATTCATTAAGTTGAATCCTATTTCACAGTCTGCACTTGAAGCTTGAAAAGTTCCACAAATATGTAGCTTCACCTCTGAATATTTCTTCTAACCTCCCAAGCAATAAGGTTTGCTAATCTTCGAAGTTGATCAGTGCCAAAATGAAAATTGTCCAAGTTTGATGGCTTTAAAAAAACACCCTTATCAAACACACACCAGTCCTGTAATTCCTGATCTGGAAATCTTTTGTCCATGTGGTCACATGTCTCTTTAATAAATTTAATAATATCATCTGTGTTGAGTGAATAATTATATGATGATAATAGATTTTTCACTTCTTCCTCAAAATATATACTTTCCCCAAGATACTGTGTTCTTAATTTCTTAATTTTGGCTTTGGCGAACTGAGATGTCTCGACTGTATTGAGGTTGCTCCTCTGGAGAGTCTTACATAATTCTGCTAACTCAACCAAGAACATTACAAAGGATAGTTAATGCAACGTGAATCTCTGGTTTTGTTAATTTGTCAAGACAGTATTTGTTCACTGGGTTATTATCTTCATGTACTTGTACTCAGCAGTACTTAACCAAAATATAATTCTTTATCAAAGCACTAACAGCAACGTTAACAACGTTAATGGCCTGAAAGAAACAATATCACAATCTGCAGCTTCTGCAATTTCTGCCAATTTTGCCTTTTTTACACTTGACCCGCTGAACAATGTATAGACAGTTCGTATTAAACAACTGTATTTATACTTCAAATAAATTCAAAAGCGTAGTTTTTGCTTCTCCAACTAGTCGGTATTTTCATGTATTTTTCCACATGACTGTGAATTTCCTGAACAGACAGCATGGAAGAATTAATTTCCACTGCATGTTCTACATTGTCAATTAAAATTTTGACTTCGCCAGGACAAGATTTATTGCGCGGCTGGTTTTCTATTCTTTCTGTTCTAGTCTAGTATCGTGGTTTGTTCACGATATTCGAATATTTCTTTTAGAAGCACGGCCAGTGTAGTCAGGCATTATGGTTTCAAAGGAATAATCGTTTTACCATTCTTTCTTGAAATTCATTGGTCATCTCATCACCAAATGACTCGACTCTTGACCTTCGCCCTTTCGCTTCGACAATTTCAACTATATTATATTTTACGAAGTAAACTATTTCCAGTCAGCTTCAAGCCAATTACTTAAATTACAAACGTGATCGGAAGTTGATATCACAACAAAGACTGTTTGTTGGTTTGATCACGTTAAGTTCATTTATTTAGCGCAAGTCACGGCGGAATTTTATGACAAAATTTTTTTTTCTCTCTCATCTAAGTTTTGTGCGCCAAGCCTAAAAAGTTGTGCGCTGAGTCTGAAAAATCGTGCGCTAGCGCAGGTTGGCGCAGCTTAGAGGGAACAGTGCACCTAACCTGACACACCTAAACTCACCCCTACAATCTCTGAACCTGACACACCTTACGACTCACCCCTACAACGTCTGAACCTGACACACCTAACATGACACACCTAAACTGACACACCTATCGATTCACCCCTACAACGTCTGAACCTGACACACTTAACGACTGAGCTTAACACATATAAAATGACACACCTAACCTGTCGCCACCTCCGAATAACTTAACAAACAACACGACATTTTTCTTTTTTTTTCGTTTATTAATATCAGTGGTTATTTTTAATCACAAGAATGCTTTGTACAAAACGTATGGTCTAATAATAATTAAAAAAAAAATACATGACAATAGCACATATTTACACAGATTTCACCATATACTGGCTCCAGTGACCTACTTTAAAAATATTACATACCCCGCCCCCCTTACATTAAAGGTGTCTTAGGGGAAGGGGGTTGTGAACATCACCTGATATCACATTTTCTTACAGCCCCTTCCCCACAGCTGACGCCCTTTAAAGCCACCCCTGTTGTCTACTTATTAATTATTATTTTTTAATTACATCCCTTTCAGAATGCATTAGTTTATAGAGATAGTATCAGAGTTAGATTTTTATATTAGTATTAGTTGGGCTATTAACATATTTGATCATATTCGTACATATAATAATATGGACATTTAGAAAGTCAGATGGTCGCTTATAGTCACGTGATGATTAGTTACAGTTGCTTTCTTTTTGTTTGTTTGGTTTCCCCCCCACAAAACACTAAAAAATATGGTTTGTTGACAAATTATTGTCTTCGCATCAATTTTGGTTCAATGATGTACCATCTATTTCAAATGTTTGTTTAACTAACTTAACACAGACTTGGTTTACGTTCTGATAGTTAGAGAGCATACTTTAAATAATCACAAAGATACTATAGAATTGTGGTTACAAAATAAACGTCAGTTTAATTAAATAAAAGTGTTATTATAAAAACAACTGATCTAATAGGCTCATTACACAATAATCTCGATGCCTATCGTGGTTGCACATGACATTTGAACAATGACATTCAAAGATAGAACTGACAAGACGTTTTTTTTGTTATAATTTATTATAAAGCGAGCAAGCTAATCGACTTTTCTCATTCACAGCCAATCAAAACTCTTGACACAAATTACAAACTTTTCTCGTCTGCCTTTCAATGAAAATGGTACAAATGACCTAAATATCTAGTTACATAATTATATTTACTAGTGTAAGTGAGCAAACAGTTTCAAAAGTCATGCCATGATTTAAAATATTCAACAAATAAACCATATTGACCGAAAATAACATTTAAAAAAAATAATTGTGTATGCCCCTATCAAATTAAAATCGATAATTTCTACTTTGTCAAAATAGTCATTTTTAAAAAAAAAATTTTTGGCCTTTGATTCTTTCTGAGACCATAGGAAAAAAACTGCTTTATTTATGTATTTGTTAACTACTCTCAGTGATAGGTGTAAGGTGACTGTGACATGACCACAATAAAGCAAACTTTATAACAGCTGTTGAAAGAGGCGATAATTTTATTTTTTTGGAGACCCGTGGTAGGGACGAAGTGATACCTGGGGGGGAGGGTCCCCTGAGAATCAAATATAATAGAATTTCATACTAGAAACGGGCCCCGTTGACAGTAAGGGGGGGGAAAGGGTTCCTCGACGCTTGCCTAGTTAACCCATCAATCAGACAGGTTTGAACTATCAATAACAAGTTGTCCTGTCCAGTTGAATGTTACAGTTTATGAAACGTTATAGCAAGTTGTCCTGTCCAGTTGAATGTTACAGTTAAAACAAAACAAAACATTTTAATAGTGGTGTTTTGACTTCATTGGTATCTTAACAAATAATACTTCAAGTTCCGATTGATATTATTTATAATACTTCAAGTTCCGATTAATATTATTTATAATACTTCAACTTCCGATGGATATTATTTATTCCTAGCGATCGTTGGGTAGGCGTCGACATATCTTGAACCGGCATTGAAAAACGTTGAACTGTAAACATATTACCCCTCCATACCTGCCCCGCCCCCCCCCCCTCCCCAGAGGATAGAGAGGTTCTGTACACATATTATTACATAAACAGCGTTCGGTCATTTCTACTGATGCACAGGAGCGGACATCGAATGGACACTAAAGTGATACACAAGGAGGTGATGGTTTTGGGGGAGGGGAGGACACCACATTGGGGGTCTGGACCCCCCCCCCCATAACAAACCCGCGTCGCTGAACTCTCGATCGTATAATAATGTACATTATACATGAAATCAATATACTGTATGTTTATACAATAGCGCAGTGTTATCTACATTTATGGGAAGAGATACGTATGTTTACACTAAAGTGGGTCACGCACTACTTTCATGCAACCACTTCACATAGCGAATCTAAAAGTTATGGAGTTACACAACATATGCATATTTCAAAGAGAATAAAATGTTATTTATATATAATAGTAATAATAATAATAATAATACAGAAATAGAATTCATCGTCGCTATTGGACAAGGTCACGTGACTTCTTGCCAGAACTTTTTTTTTTGTCAGTGCCAATAAAAAAAAACATAATGAACTTATTATTGAGTTTAAAAACTGTCATGTGCACAGATTGCACATATTGCAATTTAATGATATTTTGAAGATGAGAGCTAAAAAAACACTGTATAATTTTTTCTTTGATCTTGATATATATATATATATATATATATATATATATATATATATATATATATATATATATATATATATAACTTGTTCAATCTGTATACATACATGAATCTGTATATTTCGCCTTCGTTTCTGGATAATTATTGGGGCAAATAGTTGGCAGCCCTACTTCTGATGCAGCTCAGCAACACTTTACTTGGTGTAAAACTTGGTGTTTCCAAAATATTAGAATCGGGCGAACGGAGAGGTCATTTTGTTATCTATGAAGCCTCTCCCCCCCCCCCCCCCCTTCTGATAATCTAGAGCTTGGTCCATAGTGACGATGAATTAATTTCTCATTAAAAAAAAAAAATTGTTAAAGTACATTTGTACAACCGGCCGCTTGTTTATTATTTTTTCCTTAAATAGACTATATTGTAATAATGAAGCCATTCACAGCAATAATAATTAGCAAAACGTAATTTTTTTAGCTAAATGTAGCAACCATTATTAGTTGACTATATAAATATATATATGTATAATTAAGTGTGATTGACTAGTACAAACAGTATAAAAACATGTACAATTGTTATATATATATATAAATAAACGCATGACAAAGTCAGCTGTACATTTATAGTTGTCATATAAATCAATTAACTGATGACATATTCAGCTACACATAAAGCTGAGGTTGACTTTTTTTTTTATTAAAAACAACAGCATACAAAATAAAAACAACAACAACAACAAAGAATTCTATTCTCAGCGTACCAGAGACAAAAAAGGGTGTGTCGTTCATGGCACACAGAGATAACATATGCTTCCTCTAATTTTTTCAGCAGGCTGTGTGCGGCACACCAACACGGTGCTAGACTGTGTAACATGCCGCGTTAGGATGAAATTTGTAAGAATGCGCAACTTAGATTGGCCAACGAAAGGAAACCTGCCTTTTTTATGTGTACGCGCTCTGTGAGGTCGTGTGCGCGCGCGCACAGCTTACAAGAATCAGTGCCGATAACTGAATCTATTGTTTGGCATAAATAAATTGAGTGTTGTGGTCGGTACAATGGAGTGTTGTGTTCGGTACAATGGAGTGTTGTGTTCGGTACAATGGAGTGTTGTGGTCGGTACAATGGAGTGTTGTGGTCGGTACAAACTTTATTATCAGGGCCGTTCTTAGATTGTCCAGGGCCCTGGGCAGAAACGATTTTTTTGTGATGGCCCTAGATAAAAGTATATGTTGGGGCCCCTACAGCGTCATATATGATAGGTAAATTGACTGGGAGGGGGCTAATAGGCAGTGGGGGGAAAGGGGGGGAAGGGTCAGACAATTGACAAGTTTCCATATCCATTAGAGTGGCGTTGATTTTATTTAGTCTGTAGGGGAGATGGTCATCATTGACCAGCCCAGCCTGTGTGTGTGTGTGTGTGTGTGTGTGTGCACCCCACAAGTCGACTGCGAGTACGACGTACATACTACTATGCAATATTCTCACTCATCAAAATTGAGGGCTAAATAACTGTGCAATACACAGTACGGCGGTTTCTACAAAATTTTGAGCAGTTTCAGCCAGTGGCGCAACTAGGGGGGGGGGGCACTGGGGGCTTTTGCCCCCTTCCGAAATAAAAAAAAATATTAAAAGATTAGACCAAAATTAATTTAAAAAAAAATACAAATATATAAATAATGTGATTTTTTAATACAAGTGATTTTTTTTGCCCCCCCCCCTCCCAGAAAGTTTGGTCTAGTTGCGCCTCTGGTTTCAGCCATCTAAAGTAACCGTAATTGTAAATAAATAACATTTAGTTTTATGACAGTTTGCATCATTAGGCTGTTTGGATGTAGAGTTTATACAACCGGACATGACCGGTTCACAAACTGAGAAAGAACAGACGATCCCGAAAAAAAATCGCCTCAAGACAAACACACATCACACCAGAACATTCAGAAATGAAACTGATGGACGAACGACGAACACAGAAATTCATGACGTCATTACATTTTTTTTGTGACGTTAAAAGAAACAAAAGAATATTTTTTTTTCCTTTTTAGTAAAAAAAAAATGAGGCGGACGAATACACACTGGTTGCTATGCGACGCTGCTATTCATCGGGAATACCTCGTCACCCTATTAAAAGTTCATGTTTTAACGATACATTTTTTTTTTGAACAGCTCACATGTATTATGTTATTACTGTTAATCTATTGGGTATTTTAGTGATTAGTGTTTGCTTCTTCGGACAGGGCGTCCCGCTCATTGAACGCCCCGGCACAAGCTTGTACCCCCTATGTGGCGACGCCCACTGCTTTCATTGGTAGAAACAAATAGTATAATAAAGCTGTTAGCTATAGATGCTGACGTGTGGCCAACTTTATGATAAACACAGACAACTGTGAAAGATGATCATATGAGGGGAATGGGTGGGGCCAGGTGGGATGGTCACGTGGGATCATTTATATAAAAAAATGACGTGAAGGAGAAATGAAGGGGAAAAAAAACAATAACAACAACAATAACAACTTCCGGTTTTAGAACATCACAGCTCAGCTTGTATCAGTACAATGTCTGGAGAGCCCCGTCAAGGAGCCACCCGTTTCATTGCATCAGAAAACAAATGTTTTAAAGGAGCCACCCTCATGGCTCTAGAACCCTTCCTGGTGGGCCTCGTTCCATTGCATGGATGCAAAGAAGTGTGAGAGAGAACGAGAGAGAGAGAGAATGAGAGAGAAAGAGAGCGAGATAGATAGATAGATAGAGAGAGAGAGAGAGAGAGAGAGAGAGAACGAGTGTCAGAGAGAGAACAAGAGAGAATGTGAGAGAAAGAACGAGAGAGAGAGAGAGAGAGAGAGAGAGAGAGAGAGAGAGCGAGCGAGAGAGAGAGAGAGAGAGAGAGGAAAAAAAAACTATCTCGAGGTACTCCCGTGCTGTGCCAAATCGCACCATGGGCACTTTTGATTAGGGCCTCTGGTATAATGCCCCTCCACACAACGCCCACACGATTATCGATGCAATAAAATCAAGAGTCAAATGAGGGGCTCCTTCCATTGAACATTTTTTAAATGAATGAACAAATGAAAATGAACAATGCTTAAAAATAAAACAATAAAAAAACAACACACACATATATACTAAATCAATCGAATGATTTTGTTATATATAACTTGAAACAACAGTACTGTCCTGTTATAGCAAAATGATAACATTCTCAGCGTGTTAATTCTAAAAAAAAAAAAAAGTTAATTTTTTTGTACATACTAATGGACCAATGGTAAAGATCATGTTCTGTGCCAGTTGAATCTCATTATGCGTATGAATGTTCTCTTAAACTGGGCATTGGCGAACGCGTAGCAGAACGGGTTGATGGGGCTGTTGAGGTAACACAGCCAATAGCTGAATGAGTAGAATCCATTATTCATGCATTCTTTGCATAACGCTATAATCATAATGGCAATGTGATAGGGCGTCCAGCATAGGACGAACGCCCCTAGGATGAAAGAGATAGTCCTAAGTGCCTTGCGTGCCCTGTTCTCCGATTTGGACTTTCTCTCCCTCCGGTTGCGGCGCCGGCTGTTCCGGGAGCGTACCGACTTCACGAAGGAGTGGAGCCGAGTGTCTTTGTTCTGGCGCCTTCGAACGGCGGACAGGCAGTGCGTGTCCGAGCGCCCGCTGTCCTCGTTGGTGTCGGAGACTTGCTGGCTGGCGCAGTTGTTGTTGTTGCCATGACCGCCGTCCGGGTGGCTCCCCGCTGCCACCATATCGCTGGACTTGTTCCCGCTGCTGTCGTCGGTGGCGGTGTCGGCCCCGGTGGTGGTGGACGTGAGGGTGTTGGCGGTATCGGCTCTGGGCCTCTGGCCCTTGTGATTGTTTTTGCTGTTGGAGTAGACGGGCGTGGTTGAGGGCGTGGCGCTTAGCATGCTGGCGGTGGGCGGGTAGTCGGCGGCGATGAGGCAGTCGCTGACGTCATCGTCCAGGTCGAAGACGTCGGTGGCAAGAGGCGGCAGGGACGTGCGCCTCTTCCAGATGGGCGAAGAGGCGTGGAGGTCAGCAACGTCCGAGTCGTCCAGCTCGGATTCTCCGGTGATGACCGGAAGCAGAGCGGCGCTCTCGGAGCTGAGAGTGGCCAAGAAGCTTTTCTCGTCGATGAACCTGCAGCCTTTGAGAATCTCGTTCTGCAGAAGAGGCGTGGTTTGCTTCTCCAGGCGGTCAGAGGCTGAGGAGGAGTATACGCTGTCAAATTCCTGGAGCTGGCTACCCTCGACGTCTGAGCCAGTATCACTGGCGTTTTTGGTGTCCAGCTTGGAGTAAGACGGTGGGGGCTGCAGCAGGTTTGGACTCTCTGGCGTTTCAGAAGACTGGGCGAAGAACAGCTCCCCGTGCAGTGATCTAACCAGTCCACCGGTGTTGGCGAAGAGGACGCTGTTAACTACGCCGCCTGCCGGGTGCGTTTTACCGGAGAGGGCCGGGGGGTTCAGAGGTGTTTTCCCCGTCCCCACGGCTCCGCCGCTGCTACTGTTGTCGTCGTCGGAGGCAAAGGCGGGGCTGCTGGATCTGTCTTCGTCTTTGTCCTCGGTGCCTTTAGCCGTGCTGAAGCTGGTGGTGTTAACCGCCTGGGCGCCAGGCGGGACGGGAAGGCCCGCTTTGACCGACTTCCTGGAGTTGTTGTGCTCCAGACTCTTCTTTTTACTTTTCCGGCTGTTTCTGTCCAGCTGAGCCGGCTGGCTGTCTCCGCCCCCACTACTATTGTTATTGCTGGCCCCATCCTGCTCGTGGCCGAAGCTCCTGATGGCGGCGTTGGGATTGTCTCCGGCCAGCTCCATGGTGGACTGCATCTTCTTGTGCTTCTCGTCCGACTTCCGCTGCAGATCCAGGGCAACCTTGTAGATGCCCCCATAAAGGATGATCATAACGACCAGAGTTATCCAGTAGTAGCCGATGGTCAGCAGGAAGGTGAACATGGTATCCGACATGAACTGGACCTCACAGGTGTCCTTCCCGACCGTCCGTTCGCCCACGAAGAACTGCCAGCCGATGATGGTGGTGAAAAAGATCATGGCCGGCAGCAGCCACGTGACGGAGATCATGACCAGAACTTTCCTCTCCGTTCGCCAGTTGCGATACTTGGCGGGAATCTTCACGCTCAGGAAACGGTCCATGGTGATGAGAAACACGGTGTACTGAGAGGTCAGACACACGGTCCAGTCCAGCGAGAGCCAGAGGTCACACGACCAGGGATCCAGGTGCCACTTGCCGGCCAGCAAGTACTGCGTGTACAGGGGCATCGAGAAGGTTCCGATGAGGAGGTCGGACACGGCCAGGGAGGCCAGGAAGTAGTTCGTGGGCTGCCTGATGGTGCGCTCCAGGCCGAAGGCCAACAGCACGGTGATGTTGCCCACGATGGTCACCAGGCTGACCATCCCGGCCAGCAGACCCAGGAAAACGGTCAAGGCGGTGGAGTACACGTTTTCGGAAGCGTCGTCGTCTTTGGTGACGTTGGCGGGGCTGCGGGTTTCGTTGAATGTGCCGTTGTACAAACAGCCGCTGGAGTTGCACGACGCTTTGTCGCTGATGTAGGAAGAGGTGATATTTTCCAGGAAGCTGGAGGCGAGCAGGTTGTTGGTGCTGTTGTCCACGGTCGTCATCATCTGAGTCACCTCAGAAACCGCCGTGGTCAGGTTGGTCATGGCTTTCGCCCAGTTGTTTGGCGTGGCAATGGACATCTTCAAGTGGTCAACAGCCGATTGACCCTGTTATTCACTTCTATCTCGTCACTGAAAAATAAAAAAAAAATGTTCACATTAAAAAATAGTGAAATAAATACGTCTTACAATTACATAGGTAAAGTAAATGTTTTACTGTAATGTCTAAATAGATAATCAGAATAATGTCAGGTATAATAGAATATCAGAATAATGGCAGGTATAATAGAATATCAGAACAATGTCAGGTATAATAGAATTGTTTTTTTTTAAATATTCAAGTCTAGCTCTAGCCCTAGTGAGGTATTTCTCAATGGAGCGCAAATACTTTGGTTGATGAACGCAATTGATACGTTTGTAAAAAAGGTGGAAATCTAGTAATAATGTAATATTTGTTTAGTGTCATGTTTATAGCAAGACCCTATACACGTGGTTTTTATGTAAGTAAAGTAAGACTTACACTGGAAATAATGCACATATATTAACAATTGAATCACAAGGACATCGGAATGACCTACAATTACATTTTGTTACCACATGGCGCAGAGGCTATCTATCTATCTATCTATCTATCTATCTATCTATCTATCTATCTATCTATCTATCTATCTATCTATCTATCTATCTATCTATCTATCTATCTATCTATCTATCTATCTATCTATCTATCTATCTATCTATCTATCTATCTATCTATCTATCTATCTATCTATCTATCTATCTATCTATCTATCTATCTATCTATCTATCTATCTATCTATCTATCTATCTATCTATCTATCTATCTATCTATCTATCCATCTGTCTGTCTGTCTGTCGATCATGTGTGTATTGACAATATAACATGAGTTGACGTCATATAGGTCACAAGTTATTGGCCCCTACCGCTCGATCGCTGGACATTGACCAAATATAATCGCCATGTTCAAACCACACCCCACCCCGACCCCTCTCCAACCCCCATTTGAGACACTTGTCGTTGGTATATGACCCCTGAACCGTTGCCTAGTCCCCCTCCCCCCCCCCGGCACCCACCCCTGAGTTTGAACAAATCGGGCTGATCACTGACCGCCGTCCAGACAATTTTTACTTACTCTTTCACACCGATAGACAGACAGACAAACACACAGACACTCACACATACACACAGACCGACACATATACACACAGACCGACACATATACACACAGACCGACACATATACAAACATACAAAACCGTATCGTTGTTCAATCTCAGTACCAGCGCCCGTCCCCCCCCCCCCCCCACCCTTCAGTCTACTCATACCAGGGACCCGGTAGTCTGTAAGAAGATTTGTCTGTAGATTCGATTCCATCAAAGATCTGACCCGCTTGGTATCGGCTGTAACAATTCCCTTCCCCTCTCGTCTGCTTAAAAAAAAAATTGGAGTCACATTTGATTATGCCCCCTTCACCTTAAGTAAATCAAAATAAACAAATCCAAATACAAAACATATCAATAAAAGTTTACTAAGTTTGAAATGTAGTTCCAATGATAGGATAAAATGGACACACTTACAGTTCTTTATATCTTAAGAATGGCGTACCGTGAGATTGTTTGTGTGGGTTTAATTGCGAACCATTTTCATTCATTTGGTTCAATAAATGAATCGGTAAACAAACAGCTCGTTCTATCCCCCCCCCTCAGCTTGTTCGTTCTACTTAGTAACATTTATAAGAATTATAAGAAGTATCACGGGATATTTAGATTCAGTCAAAATAAAATAAAATCTTGTTAGGTTTTATTTTTATTTTATATGTGTGTGTGTGTGTGCGCCTCCACGAAAAGGTTGGTAACTCATGAACGGCAACCGCGTTCTGTACAAAGTAGTTGTAAAGAAAATATTTTCATGATTGTTTCCCTTTGACCATATTCTTCTGACCTTTTCTTAGGATTGAGATAATAAGAATAAGAAGCGACGAATATATTGTGTGTGTGTTTGTGTGTGTGTGTGAGAGAGAGAGAGAGATAGAGAGAGAGAGAGAGAGAGAAAGGGAGGGGAGAGAGAGAGAGAGAGAGAAGAGAGAGAGGAGAGAGAGAGGAGACACAGAAAGAGAGAGAGAGAGAGAGAGAGAGAGAGAGAGAGAGAGAAAGAGAGAGAGAGAGAGGACATAGTTCGTGTGTCTGGGCGTCGCCTTGAGTTGTGTAGGGGGGGTGCCACACCCACCCTTTCAATTTTTTTTTCATTTTTTTACCCCCAATAATATGGTGATTAGTTTATAAGTCGGCATCCAGTGTAACAAGCTCTCTCTCTATCTCTCTCTCTCTCTCTCTCTCTCTCTCTCTCTGTATGTGCGTGTGTGCCCATGGTATCAGCACACTCGATCACAGCATTAAACACTTCTACATGGGAATGATGCCCCCCCCACACACACACTCACATCTGTTACATTCAGTGACTCAAATCTAGACTCAACTGTTACATTCAGTGACTCAAGTCTAGACTCAACTGTTACATTCAGTGACTCAAATCTAGACTTAACAGTTGCATTCAGTGACTCAAGTCTAGACTCAACTGTTACATTCAGTGACTCAAGTCTAGACTCAACAGTTACATTCAGTGACTCAACTGTCACATTCAGTGACTCAACTGTTACATTCAGTGACTCCAGTCTAAACACGATAGTTACTGAAAAGTTCAGATCAGAGAAAAAGAAAACTGATTAAGTAGTTCTCAAAGTGACACACATTTTGTTTGAGTTGCCAGTAGTTCTCAAAGTGACACACATTTTGTTTGAGTTGAACTAAGTAGTTCTCAAAGTGACACACATTTAGTTTGAGTTGCCAGTAGTTCTCAAAGTGACAAACATTTTGTTTGAGCTGCACTAAAAGAAAATAACCCATCGTCAAGGCCAATGGTCCTCAAAGATAGATTGCAGACATTGATTCACCGCTTGTCGATAAACACAAACTAATTTATTCAATATTCTAACCAATCAATTATGGCTTTTTCTTTCTTAAATCTTCTTCAGTTTTAACTTTATTACAGGTTTGTCATGAATCACAAAGTTTTGAGATCCACTGAATTCAAGCCTCACAAAGAACAAAGAATTTTGTGGTTCGCTGACCAACCAAGAAGAACATCCACCCACCAGGTTGAAGTTAAGGTCAGAACCGTTCTTATAGATTTGCTGACTTGGCTAACTCCTTGCACGGATTCCCGCTAACTAGTCCGACCCCCGAGGGAGATATTTTTGCCTAGCGCTCCCCCTCCCTTCTATAAACTTGTCCTTTTGCACTAAACTGGGTGTAAAATTGTGTTTCATGGGCCACTTTTCGTATTTGTTTTTGTCGGGGGTGGGGGTGGGGAGGGTAAGTCTTAGAATTTCTGACTGTAACCCCTGACGTCATTTGTGAAAGCCATCGATGCTTGAGGTCAAAAACAGAGGATACCTTGAGAACCGTCGTCTTCTTCTGGCCTGTACCTGTTTTATAAGTCAAGCAGCCAGCGCCGTAAATCTAAAAATAGAACACGTGCACGTCAAATCCCGTGATATCCACCGACAGATGGTTTGACTAGCAGGGGCGCTTAACTAGAGGATTTACACGCGCACAGCTATTTATAGGCATGGAAAAATATTACGACGTAGATATGTCAGGGTTCACCGTTCTGATATTATTTATTAAAAATTTATTTTGTCCAAGATAATTAAACGTGCAATGTTTTCTGATTACATAAATCATTACTGGTAAACTGTGTGTAAATATATTTATAAAGAACTGTTCTCATATTGTACATCGTAAAATTGTAACCCCCAATTATTACGTTACATTACACTGCTCCTCCATGTAAAATTGAGGTCGACAAAGTTATGCAGAGTTCAAAGGTCAGGATTATTAATCGAAGATGGGATGAAAGATCACAGGACAACGTCATGGTAAGAGAAGATTCACAGATGGATGAAATCAGACCAGACCACAGACAAATGACCGTTTTACAATGCTAAATAAATTGACAGACACCATTAGAATTCAGAACTGCATAGAGGGGAGAGGGGAGGTTAATGTAAAGGGGGGAAGGGGGGTTAGACGTATGCTTCCAAAATTGTCTGAGGAGGCCCCTACGTGACTAGGTGACTGGGTGACTGAGTGACTAGGTGACTGAGTGACTAGGTGACTGAGTGACTGAGTGACTAGGTGACTGGGTGACTAGGTGACTGAGTGACTAGGTGACTGAGTGACTAGGTGACTGAGTGACTGAGTGACTAGGTGACTGAGTGACTAGGTGACTGGGTGACTAGGTGACTGAGTGACTAGGTGACTGGGTGACTGAGTGACTAGGTGACTGGGTGACTAGGTGACTGAGTGACTAGGTGACTGAGTGACTGAGTGACTAGATGACTGAGTGACTGAGTGACTAGGTGACTGAGTGACTAGGTGGCTGAGTGACTAGGTGACTGAGTGACTAGGTGACTGGGTGACTGAGTGACTAGGTGACTGGGTGACTAGGTGACTGAGTGACTAGGTGACTGAGTGACTGAGTGACTAGGTGACTGAGTGACTAGGTGACTGGGTGACTAGGTGACTGGGTGACTAGGTGACTGAGTGACTAGGTGACTGGGTGACTAGGTGACTGAGTGACTAGGTGACTGAGTGACTAGGTGACTAGGTGACTGACTGGGTGACTAGGTGACTGAGTGACTAGGTGACTGAGTGACTGGGTGACTGGGTGACTGAGTGACTAGGTGACTGGGTGACTGGGTGACTAGGTGACTATTGTACTGGTGGCCGTATTGTTTATCTAATCGTACAATCAGCTTTATTTGGATTTCCACATGATAGCAAAACACAACAACATAATCCAACTAAAACACAAACAGCAGCAGACAAACATAAAGTAAAATAAACCATCAAAAAGAAGAACAAAACCACCAAATGTATATGTAAAGTATTTGAATGTATTCCACCTATTGGTACATGTTGCAAAATAAACCCAAGGCTGGGTTTAAAAAAAAATAATAGCAATGAGAAGTAAGGTAGCAGGTAGATGAAGAGGTGAGGCCGACAGGGTTAGAGGATTGGAGAGTTCCTGAGTGTTTGGAGACAGGGAGGGTCGGAGAGTTCCCCAGTGTGTGGAGGCAGGGAGGGTTGGAGAGTTCCCCAGTGTGTGGAGGCAGGGAGGGTTGGAGAGTTCCCCAGTGTGTTTAGGCAGGGAGGGTTGGAGAGTTCCCCAGTGTGTGGAGGCAGGGCGATCCAAGCAAACACATCTTTCATGACGTCATCACGTGTTCTTCCAATTAATTTTATGAGCCAGCCCCCCCCCCCCCCCCCATCAAATCTCAGTGAGTTTCACTTCCAAACTTTGTTTTTTTTTTAAATCGTCGTGGGAGAGGGCGGGGGAGGGGGGGAGAGAGGGTCGTAGGCTGGGGTGGGGCTATAAACAGGCTCTGAGTGGAAGAGGGAAACAAAAAACTGGAACTTATCTTCCAAGTGAAGACAAAAAAAATAACAGATGACTTGGAGAATGTGTGTAGGTGGGTTGTACATTTGACTGAGGGCACTTTATATTAGTGATGGATGGACTTAGACAGACAGCACTACACACACACAAAAACGCACACACAAACACGCACACGCACACAAACACACACAAACACACACACAAACACACACACAAACACACACACAAACACACACACAAACACACACACAAACACACACACAAACACACACACAAACACCCACACCCACACAAACACACACAAACACACACATACACAAACACACACACACAAACACACACGCACGCACATATATATATATCCAGTGAGGCCGATAGTGAACTCGACTCGCATACAAATGGTACAGGGCTCTCTATCCCTGGTAAAGTCAAAAAATATTCGCCGCTGGCTTGGAGAGGAGACGGGCAGCCACCAAGCCCCACAGGAAGTGACGTATGAAAGCACAACATATATATATATATATGTCTTTTGATGCCCCCCCCATTCGTTCCCCCCCCCCCCCAAACGACCACGTCGGTTAATGGTATAAATATAAATATGTGTATGTTTGTAGAATAAAAACAACAACTGTTTCGTAAACAGTCGCCAACTTCTTGGCCTGATTTTTTTTCATGTTCAAAACAAATCTATTTTATAATATTTTTTCTATCCGAAATTTCCAGTTTTTACATGTTTTTTTTTTTATTGCAGCCTGCTTTGCCTGGGAGACAAAAATAAATTTAAATTAGGGGAATTCATACCGCCAGTGCTTGTTGTTTTTCGTCAAAATAAGCGAATTTCAATTAAGTTTTTTTAATTCAGATGTTAGAGAGTATTTAATGTCATCCTATGGAAGGCGAGCGAAATGATAATTTATGGCCGAAGAATGTAATACATTCGAGCGCAGCACTATATTTCACAACAGCACACTACTTTTTAAAATACTTCACTGTTCTATGGAATACTACAGTGCACAGCACTGCATTACATCTCACAATGTTAACATACAACACGTGAAACTCTACATTATATTATAACTAGACTACACTATAACTAGACTACTCTCTAACTAGACTACACTCTAACTAGACTACACTATAACTAGACTACGCTATAACTAGACTACTCTCTAACTAGACTTTGTGAAACTTTTTTCAAACTGTAAGACCTACAACGTGTACCAATATGTCCCTGACTCAGGAGTCTCTAGCTACTGACTCCTATCCTTCAGTGACTCGTCGACCTGAAGGTTCACTCCAATATTCTTTGTATCTGCATCCCCTCCCCACCCTTCAATCCCAGACTCTGTGACTCACATCTTACAAAATAATAAAACCAAAGAATAAAATGAGATTCATTCGACATCTATCGTCAGCCGGACTCTATACCCCCCTCCCCACCCTTCAATCCCAGACTCTGTGACTCACATCTTACAAAATAATAAAACCAAAGAATAAAATGAGATTCATTCGACATCTATCGTCAGCCGGACTCTATACCCCCCTCCCCACCCTTCAATCCCAGACTCTGTGACTCACATCTTACAAAATAATAAAACCAAAGAATAAAATGAGATTCATTCGACATCTATCGTCAGCCGGACTCTATACCCCCCTCCCCACCCTTCAATCCCAGACTCTGTGACTCACATCTTACAAAATAATAAAACCAAAGAATAAAATGAGATTCATTCGACATCTATCGTCAGCCGGACTCTATACCCCCTCCCCACCCTTCAATCCCAGACTCTGTGACTCACATCTTACAAAATAATAAAACCAAAGAATAAAATGAGATTCATTCGACATCTATCGTCAGCCGGACTCTATACCCCTCCCCACCCTTCAATCCCAGACTCTGTGACTCACATCTTACAAAAATAATAAAACCAAAGAATAAAATGAGATTCATTCGACATCTATCGTCAGCCGGACTCTATACCCCCTCCCCCACCCTTCAATCCCAGACTCTGTGACTCACATCTTACAAAATAATAAAACCAAAGAATAAAATGAGATTCATTCGACATCTATCGTCAGCCGGACTCTATACCCCCTCCCCACCCTTCAATCCCAGACTCTGTGACTCACATCTTACAAAATAATAAAACCAAAGAATAAAATGAGATTCATTCGACATCTATCGTCAGCCGGACTCTATACCCCCTCCCCACCCTTCAATCCCAGACTCTGTGACTCACATCTTACAAAATAATAAAACCAAAGAATAAAATGAGATTCATTCTGACATCTATCGTCAGCCGGACTCTATACCCCCTCCCCACCCTTCAATCCCAGACTCTGTGACTCACATCTTACAAAATAATAAAACCAAAGAATAAAATGAGATTCTATTCGACATCTATCGTCAGCCGGACTCTATACCCCCCTCCCCACCCTTCAATCCCAGACTCTGTGACTCACATCTTACAAAATAATAAAACCAAAGAATAAAATGAGATTCATTCGACATCTATCGTCAGCCGGACTCTATACCCCCTCCCCACCCTTCAATCCCAGACTCTGTGACTCACATCTTACAAAATAATAAAACCAAAGAATAAAATGAGATTCATTCGACATCTATCGTCAGCCGGACTCTATACCCTCCTCCCCACCCCTTCAA
This sequence comes from Bulinus truncatus, assembly GCA_021962125.1. Lineage (NCBI taxonomy): Eukaryota > Metazoa > Mollusca > Gastropoda > Planorbidae > Bulinus > Bulinus truncatus. The sequence goes on along the minus strand of JAGDYQ010000117.1, from coordinate 2,454,224 downwards.
TCCCAGACTCTGTGACTCACATCTTACAAAATAATAAAACCAAAGAATAAAATGAGATTCATTCGACATCTATCGTCAGCCGGACTCTATACCCCTCCCCACCCTTCAATCCCAGACTCTGTGACTCACATCTTACAAAAATAATAAAACCAAAGAATAAAATGAGATTCATTCGACATCTATCGCCAGCCGGACTCTATACCCCCTCCCCACCCTTCAATCCCAGACTCTGTGACTCACATCTTACAAAATAATAAAACCAAAGAATAAAATGAGATTCATTCGACATCTATCGTCAGCCGGACTCTATACCCCCTCCCCACCCTTCAATCCCAGACTCTGTGACTCACATCTTACAAAATAATAAAACCAAAGAATAAAATGAGATTCATTCGACATCTATCGTCAGCCGGACTCTATACCCCCTCCCCACCCTTCAATCCCAGACTCTGTGACTCACATCTTACAAAATAATAAAACCAAAGAATAAAATGAGATTCATCTGACATCTATCGTCAGCCGGACTCCTATACCCCCTCCCCACCCTCTCAATCCCAGACTCTGTGACTCACATCTTACAAAATAATAAAACCAAAGAATAAAATGAGATTCATTCGACATCTATCGTCAGCCGGACTCTCTATACCCCCTCCCCACCCTTCAACTCCAGACTCTGTGACTCACATCTTACAAAATAATAAAACCAAAGAATAAAATGAGATTCATTCGACATCTATCGTCAGCCGGACTCTATACCCCCCTCCCCACCCTTCAATCCCAGACTCTGCGACTCACATCTTACAAAATAATAAAACCAAAGAATAAAAATGAGATTCATTCGACATCTATCGTCAGCCGGACTCTATACCCCCTCCCCACCCTTCAATCCCAGACTCTGCGACTCACATCTTACAAAATAATAAAACCAAAGAATAAAATGAGATTCATTCGACATCTATCGTCAGCCGGACTCTATACCCCCTCCCCACCTCCTTCAATCCCAGACTCTGCGACTCACATCTTACAAAATAATAAAAACCAAAGAATAAAATGAGATTCATTCGACATCTATCGTCAGCCGGACTCTATACCCCCCTCCCCACCCTTCAATCCCAGACTCTGCGACTCACATCTTACAAAATAATAAAACCAAAGAATAAAATGAGATTCATTCGACATCTATCGTCAGCCGGACTCTATACCCCCTCCCCACCCTTCAATCCCAGACTCTGCGACTCACATCTTACAAAATAATAAAACCAAAGAATAAAATGAGATTCATTCGACATCTATCGTCAGCCGGACTCTATACCCCCTCCCCACCCTTCAATCCCAGACTCTGCGACTCACATCTTACAAAATAATAAAACCAAAGAATAAAATGAGATTCATTCGACATCTATCGTCAGCCGGACTCTATACCCCCTCCCCACCCTTCAATCCCAGACTCTGCGACTCACATCTTACAAAATAATAAAACCAAAGAATAAAATGAGATTCATTCGACATCTATCGTCAGCCGGACCTCTATACCCCCCTCCCCACCCTTCAATCCCAGACTCTGCGACTCACATCTTACAAAATAATAAAACCAAAGAATAAAATGAGATTCATTCGACATCTATCGTCAGCCGGACTCTATACCCCCTCCCCACCCTTCAATCCCAGACTCTGCGACTCACATCTTACAAAATAATAAAACCAAAGAATAAAATGAGATTCATTCGACATCTATCGTCAGCCGGACTCTATACCCCCTCCCCACCCTTCAATCCCAGACTCTGCGACTCACATCTTACAAAATAATAAAACCAAAGAATAAAATGAGATTCATTCGACATCTATCGTCAGCCGGACTCTATACCCCCTCCCCACCCTTCAATCCCAGACTCTGTGACTCACATCTTACAAAATAATAAAACCAAAGAATAAAATGAGATTCATTCGACATCTATCGTCAGCCGGACTCTATACCCCCTCCCCACCCCTTCAATCCCAGACTCTGTGACTCACATCTTACAAAATAATAAAACCAAAGAATAAAATGAGATTCATTCGACATCTATCGTCAGCCGGACTCTATACCCCCTCCCCACCCTTCAATCCCAGACTCTGTGACTCACATCTTACAAAATAATAAAACCAAAGAATAAAATGAGATTCATTCGACATCTATCGTCAGCCGGACTCTATACCCCTCCCCACCCTTCAATCCCAGACTCTGTGACTCACATCTTACAAAATAATAAAACCAAAGAATAAAATGAGATTCATTCGAAATCTATCGTCAGCCGGACTCTATACCCCCTCCCCACCCTTCAATCCCAGACTCTGTGACTCACATCTTACAAAATAATAAAACCAAAGAATAAAATGAGATTCATTCGACATCTATCGTCAGCCGGACTCTATACCCCCCTCCCCCACCCTTCAATCCCAGACTCTGTGACTCACATCTTACAAAATAATAAAACCAAAGAATAAAATGAGATTCATTCGACATCTATCGTCAGCCGGACTCTATACCCCCTCCCCACCCTTCAATCCCAGACTCTGTGACTCACATCTTACAAAATAATAAACCAAAGAATAAAATGAGATTCATTCGACATCTATCGTCAGCCGGACTCTATACCCTCCCCCTCCCCACCCTTCAATCCCAGACTCTGCGACTCACATCTTACAAAATAATAAAACCAAAGAATAAAATGAGATTCATTCGACATCTATCGTCAGCCGGACTCTATACCCTCCTCCCCCACCCTTCAATCCCAGACTCTGCGACTCACATCTTACAAAATAATAAAACCAAAGAATAAAATGAGATTCATTCGACATCTATCGTCAGCCGGACTCTATACCCCCCTCCCCACCCTTCAATCCCAGACTCTGCGACTCACATCTTACAAAATAATAAAACCAAAGAATAAAATGAGATTCATTCGACATCTATCGTCAGCCGGACTCTATACCCCCTCCCCACCCTTCAATCCCAGACTCTGCGACTCACATCTTACAAAATAATAAAACCAAAGAATAAAATGAGATTCATTCGACATCTATCGTCAGCCGGACTCTATACCCCCCTCCCCACCCTTCAATCCCCAGACTCTGCGACTCACATCTTACAAAATAATAAAACCAAAGAATAAAATGAGATTCATTCGACATCTATCGTCAGCCGGACTCTCTATACCCCCCTCCCCACCCTTCAATCCCAGACTCTGCGACTCACATCTTACAAAATAATAAAACCAAAGAATAAAATGAGATTCATTCGACATCTATCGTCAGCCGGACTCTATACCCCTCCCCACCCTTCAATCCCAGACTCTGCGACTCACATCTTACAAAATAATAAAACCAAAGAATAAAATGAGATTCATTCGACATCTATCGTCAGCCGGACTCTATACCCCCCTCCCCACCCTTCAATCCCAGACTCTGCGACTCACATCTTACAAAATAATAAAACCAAAGAATAAAATGAGATTCATTCGACATCTACCGTCAGCCGGACTCTATACCCCCCTCCCCACCCTTCAATCCCAGACTCTGCGACTCACATCTTACAAAATAATAAAAACCAAAGAATAAAATGAGATTCATCTGACATCTATCGTCAGCCGGACTCTATACCCCCTCCCCACCCCTTCAATCCCAGACTCTGCGACTCACATCTTACAAAATAATAAAACCAAAGAATAAAATGAGATTCATTCGACATCTATCGTCAGCCGGACTCTATACCCCCCTCCCCACCCTTCAATCCCAGACTCTGCGACTCACATCTTACAAAATAATAAAACCAAAGAATAAAATGAGATCTATTCGGACATCTATCGTCAGCCGGACTCTCTAATTCCTCCCACCCTTCAATCCCAGACTCTGGCGACTCACATCTTACAAAATAATAAAACCAAAGAATAAAATGAGATTCATTCGACATCTATCGTCAGCCGGACCTCTATACCCCCTCCCCACCCTTCAATCCCAGACTTCTGCGACTCACATCTTACAAAATAATAAAACCAAAGAATAAAATGAGATTCATTCGACATCTATCGTCAGCCGGACTCTATACCCCCTCCCCCACCCTTCAATCCCAGACTCTGCGACTCACATCTTACAAAATAATAAAACCAAAGAATAAAATGAGATTCATTCGACATCTATCGTCAGCCGGACTCTATACCCCTCCCCACCCTTCAATCCCAGACTCTGTGACTCACATCTTACAAAAATAATAAAACCAAAGAATAAAATGAGATTCATTCGACATCTATCGTCAGCCGGACTCTATACACCCCTCCCCACCCTTCAATCCCAGACTCTGTGACTCACATCTTACAAAATAATAAAACCAAAGAATAAAATGAGATTCATCCGACATCTATCGTCAGCCGGACTCTCTATACCCCCCTCCCCACCCTTCAATCCCAGACTCTGTGACTCACATCTACAGCAGCAATAAAAAAACCAAAGAATAAAATGAGATTCATTCGACATCTATCGTCAGCCGGACTCTATACCCCCTCCCCCACCCTTCAATCCCAGACTCTGTGACTCACATCTTACAAAATAATAAAAACCAAAGAATCAAATGAGATTCATTCGACATCTATCGTCAGCCGGACTCTTATACCCCCCCCCACCCTTCAATCCCAGACTCTGGGACTCACATCTTACAAAATAATAAAAACCAAAGAATAAAATGAGATCTGTTCGACATCTATCGTCAGCCGGACTCTATAACCCTCCCAACCCTTCAATCCCAGACTCTGCGACTCACATCTTACAAAATAATAAAACCAAAGAATAAAATGAGATTCATCCGACATCTATCGTCAGCCGGACTCTATACCCCTCCCCACCTTCAATCCCAGACTCTGCGACTCACATCTTACAAAATAATAAAACCACAAAGAATAAAATGAGATTCATTCGACATCTATCGTCAGCCGGACTCTATACCCTCCTCCTACCCTTCAATCCCAGACTCTGAGACTCACATCTTACAAAATAATAAAACCAAAGAATAAAATGAGATTCATTCGACATCTATCGTCAGCCGGACTCTATACCCCTCCCCACCCTTCAATCCCAGACTCTGTGACTCACATCTTACAAAATAATAAAACCAAAGAATAAAATGAGATTCATTCGACATCTATCGTCAGCCGGACCTCTATACCCCTCCCCACCCTTCAATCCCAGACTCTGCGACTCACATCTTACAAAATAATAAAACCAAAGAATAAAATGAGATTCATTCGACATCTATCGTCAGCCGGACTCTATACCCCCTCCCCACCCTTCAATCCCAGACTCTGCGACTCACATCTTACAAAATAATAAAACCAAAGAATAAAATGAGATTCATTCGACATCTATCGTCAGCCGGACTCTATACCCCCCTCCCCACCCTTCAATCCCAGACTCTGCGACTCACATCTTACAAAATAATAAAACCAAAGAATAAAATGAGATTCATTCGACATCTATCGTCAGCCGGACTCTATACCCCCCTCCCCACCCTTCAATCCCAGACTCTGTGACTCACATCTTACAAAATAATAAAACCAAAGAATAAAATGAGATTCATTCTGACATCTATCGTCAGCCGGACTCCCTCATACCCCCCCCCCTCCCCACCCTTCAATCCCAGACCCTGCGACTCACATCTTACAAAATAATAAAACCAAAGAATAAAATGAGATTCATTCGACATCTATCGTCATACGGACTCTATACCCCTCCCCACCCTTCAATCCCAGACTCTGCGACTCACATCTTACAAAATAATAAAACCAAAGAATAAAATGAGATTCATTCGACATCTATCGTCAGCCGGACTCTATACCCCCCTCCCCCTCCCCCCCAACCCACCACCCTCCATCCTTAACAGATGAACAACAGATCACTGTGTACTCGAAAACATCCCATTAACGTTATTGCATTCAGAAATGGACAAATACAAGGCGGTGGGGAGGTGGGTGCATGCAATCATGGCGATATAATTACTTCCAACTTGATTGCTGGGCGCCACACATTCGGCGGACTCGCTCACCCCTCCCTCCCCCCCTGCACTCACCTAACACTCTCTAGTTTCACTTTATCACCCTCCCCCCTCTCCTATCGCCACCCATCGCTTCACACTACACACCTCCCCACCCCCTTTTTTCACCCTCCTCATTTGTTATTTATCAGCAGAAACGGTTTGGATACAATCTAATCTCTGTTCTATGGCACAGACAACAGACACACGGACTCACCACACGTACACACACCACATACACACACCACATACACACCACACATACACACCACATACACACCAGACATACACACCACAAACACACAGGCTCTGTAAATTATTGAAGACTCCAATCTATGGGCCCACAACCCACGATTCAGATTGATATCTACACCCGTTCTAATCGCCTCACCTCAAATTTTTTTAGCAAATTAGTCTCCCCTCCACCCCCTCCCCCCCCACCCTACCCCACGGGCTGTTTATTATTTACCATTGGTACACACCTAGGGACGCAGTGGACCGTGAGGGTAGAGCACTCGACTGCTAACTGAATCCACCCGGCTTAAAAAAACTATCTCGGCTACCTGACATTTGTTGGGGAACGTAAAGGCTGCTGGGCGTTGTACTATCCACGCAGTCTCACTGAATAGCCCGTGGCTAGAGAAACAGATAAGACTCTACTTCACCTAACCAAATATTGGTCGGTCTATACAAGATTTATAAGGGGAAACTTTACTGTTATGGGGCTCAGATATGACAAGTTCAATTACTTGCACAGATTTAATATCGAAGAGCCCGAATCTAATCCCGGGAAATGACGTGCATCAACTTCCACTGAGCCTAAAGTTTTGAGCCCCAGACCAGGGTTCGTGTCACTCACCCCTCCCCATCGCCGCCCCCCCCCCACCGTCGTTGAGTTGTAGTTTGTTTGTCTCCTCCTCCAAATCACGTCCAAATTAGCGAAATATCAAACAGGAGGAGTTGAGTGACCGTTACAATGTTGAGTGACCGTTACAATGTTGAGTTACCGTTACAATGTTGAGTGACCGTTACAATGTTGCGTGACCGTTACAATGTTGCGTGACCGTTACAATGTTGAGTGACCGTTACAATGTTGAGGGCGGGGGTACATATGTCCCCGGGCGCCGAGGTTCAGGGGCGCCAAATGGTATATTTTACATATAATATTAAATGGTTTTCGAATGGGGGCGCTTAAAAGGTATTAAAAGGGTAAAATGCCCCGGGCGCGAGTTGCCTTGCCCCACCCCTCGCTACGCCTCTGCCCCCCCACCATCTGTTGGAGATGATGTCATTGATAAAGATTAATTTAACCCCTCAAGAAAGCGCCTCATTTACCAACAATAGAAGTTTTACAAAAATGTAAAATCTATTCTGCCTCTCAAGACGGAGAAAATTCTGGCATGTTAAACTTCAAACATGCACTTGCCAGGTTGTATTATTATGTACGTCAGCACATTCTGTGTGTGTTTGTGTCTCTATACATATAAATATCAGAGTAACGAACGTAATATTTAATTTCCTTTTTTTAAATTTATTATAGCATCAGTTTCTTTTAAAGTGTGTTAACCAGCAATTTTCAGTCCAAAAAAAATAATTCTTCATTTGGGTGTTTAAGTTCAAGCTTTGATAAAAAGAAATTGTTCAAAGAAACACCAAAAAAATTTTTTTTTCAAACGAAACGTTTGGGTTTAAAAAGTATCAAGAACGGAAGTGGTTGAATAATACAGACAATATCAGAACCTAGACAGGAAGTTGTCATTGCTCTCTGTCAAGGACACGCGCTACAGAATGGCAGAGAAACGGGGTTTCCCTTTTAATTCAGGCATCTGTTTAGATTGTATTCCCCTCTCTTTCCCTCTCAAGTATTTCCGACCAAACTTAGTCAGCGATTTCTTTCATTTTTTTTGTGTATTCGATTATTCCATTCTTGTGTTGCAGACGTAATGATCGATAGTGAATTACACAGTACTTTAAGAGGTCATTATTACACAGTACTTTAAGAGGTCATTATTACACAGTACTTTAAGAGGTCATTATTACACAGTACTTTAAGAGGTCATTATTACACGGTACTTTAAGAGTCATTATTACACGGTACTTTAATAGGTCATTATTACACGGTACTTTAAGAGGTCATTATTACATAGTACTTTAAGAGGTCATTATTACACGGTACTTTAAGAGGTCATTATTACACGGTACTTTAAGAGGCCGTTATTACACGGTACTTTAAGAGGTCATTATTACACGGTACTTTAAGAGGCCGTTATTACACAGTACTTTAAGAGGCCATTATTACACAGTATTTTCCCCCCTGTCGAGATTTCTTCCTATAAAAAAAAAAGTATTGTGCTTGTATCTAACCGTTAAGCTCGTTCCTATTTTCTTGATTCACTTCTGCTGTAATGATGAGTTTTACTATAACGCAGGGCCGTCGATTGGAGGAAGGCAACCTACTTGTTAAGGGGCCCCCCGATCTTTGGAAGGGGCCCATAACCTATACAATTTACTCTTTATTTATTTATAATGCAACGAAGCTGTGTCACGTTTGGGGTAAAGGGGTGTTTGGAATGTGGGGGGGGGGGAGGGTGGTAGAGATGGGTTGAATTTCTTGGTCCTCGATTGTCGGTCTACGGCCATGATTAATGTCAATAAATCGTTTGATGCAGGGGCTCACACGTATCAATATCATGAAAGATTGTTAGATGAATGTTATCTTAAACTATGAAACATTACTGACATATGACACAGTTTTGTTTCAAGTATATATATATATACTTTATGTACATATGACAATGCCATGCAGGACTGGTATATATTAACGACACATCACATATATATCAGATGACGCTGGTTATGTCTCCAAGCAAGGGTATACCAGTGACATATGACATCGTCATCTAACAGCCCCCATGTCATACACACTTCCATATTGAGCTGTATGACTACTGTATGAAACGGAACATTAAAATAATATAGCATAATAAATTACCATAAGGAATTTTTTTTTCTTAAATTTGCGTTTACGTCATTAAAATGTGTGTAGTACACCTAGTCAACCAGCGAGCAATGTCATTCTGCTCACACCCATTCTGCATTGATGAGCTAAGACACAATTATTGATGACGTAATCGCGTACAATTAGTATTTTTTGTTATTGTCCAGCACTAGTTAAAAGTAACTTAAGTTTGACTAGGAAAGTAGCTGCATCCCCCCACCCCTCCATTTCCCAACCCTTAGTAACTTCAACTCCTCCCATCAAAGCCCCCCCCCCCCAAATACCCTCCTTTCGCGCAGGCACATCGACTCACCCATACATCGACTCACCCATACATCGACTCACCCATACATCGACTCACCCATACATCGACTCACCCATACATCGACTCACCCATACATCGACTCACCCATACATCGACTCACCCATACATCGACTCACCCATACATCGACTCACCCATACATCGACTCACCCATACATCGACTCACCCATACATCGACTCACCCATACAATGGATGCCGTAGATTGAACTGGTCGTTGGGTGGAACAAAACTCCCTTTGTTGTCGCGGCGTCTCATTCCAAACCCCCTCACCCTCCCCCCCCCCCCCACCGACTTTCTCTCCAGGAGGAAAAAGACTACCGAGATGTGGTCAAATCGATGACCTACTTCAGGTGTACTTAACTCAGCCAGACTTTTTAGTGACCTACTTCAAGTGTACTCAACTCAGCCAGACTTTTTAGTGACCTACTTCAGGTGTACTCAACTCAGCCAGACTTTTTAGGTGACCTACTTTAGGTGTACTCAACTCAGCCAGACCTTTTAGTGACCTACTTCAGGTGTACTCAGCCAGACTTTTTAGTGACCTACTTCAGGTGTACTCAACTCAGCCAAACTTTTTAGTGACCTACATAACTTTAAGTTTCAAACAAAGAATTCTCAAGATTTATTTTGTTTTCAAACCATAGACTTAACCGTTAAACCATAGACTTAAACCGTTGTTTGTTCAAACCGTAGACTTAACCGTTGTTTGTTTGCTTGTATGTTTTTGTAATCGCGGAACGCAAACAATAAATTTACTTTCAAGTTGGGTGAAGTGAATTTTTTAAAGAGATCAAGAGCACAGCAAAATATAATTGCTTTAATAAAAATTAAGTTAAATCAATTAAAAGAATCTTTTTCAAATATTTATTAAACATAATACATTTATAATACAAATTTTACATCATGTGTTCCGGTGTCTGTCATCGCGACTTCCGTATGTCATCGCTACTTTCGTCTGTCATCGCTACTTCCGTCTGTCATCCAACATGGCGGCATAAACAATTCAAAGATGGCAGAATCATTTACTGTTTTCTTCTTAACATTCAAGATCCGGCTACCAACTGGCCAGCCGAGTAAGAATTGTCTCTTACATGGCTGCCAGAAATGACATTGGACCAGCCATATGTTTTAGTGCCGAGGTGACAAAACACCGTACACTAACATACGGCAGGTAAGATCTAGAATGCATAATGTAATACTGTTTTCGACCGCCTCAATCATTACCGATGGGCATAAAGCGATCTTAGGAGAGGTATCACAAAATCATGCCAAACTATTTCGTGATACTCTCGGAAATAAATTTTGAACCGAAACGTTGTTCCATAGGCCAATCTATATCTCACAGTATCGTAATAAATCTATGGTGTTCAATTTGTTATTAAATGAGAAGCTATCATAGAAGAAATATTTACAGAAATCATTCAATTAATATTCTGTGTTATGTTCTACAATTTAAATTTTAAACCAAAATTATGGATACCTCAATATAATGTAATATTTATATTGTTTAAATTGTTTTTATTTCTAAAATATGTCTATTTCTAATGTACAATTATTTCCCTTTACTACTAACCTAAAATACGTCACATTTTTTTTTTCATTTTTTGACTATTACGTCACATGAATGAATTGAATAATGGTTGAGATTGAGTAGCGCCGTACACAACGTTTACAATGCAAACTAACCCATTTATGATGGGGGCTTCACACAGAGGGTGTATGGAGGGGGCCCAGTTCGAGGAGGGCCCCCAAAATATTTTTAAGCTAAATATTAAGTACATTATCTCATGTCAAAATGTAGTGGCTTCCGAAGATGCCTAAAATCCCTTGGTTCGGCATTTGCTTCACAGAACTATAATGTTGAAAGCTTTGATATATCTTTCTTTTTTAAGAGGCCCAATGTTTTCTGCGTCTGCGGCCTCAACTGCATTGATGGAATACTATGTTTTTAATTGAAGGTCAGCTAAAAGCTACACAACGATTCTTTCTTCTCGGGACCAAGCTTGAGAAGCGTCAAAAAATTATCCCATGTCAAAATTCAGGGGCAGTCCCCAAAGAGGCCAAGCCACCGGGCCCCTAAATCCCTAGGTTCTGCACTGCCGGGTCGGCAATTTTTCTTAGTTAATTGTACTATGCTACAATGTGTATAACAGTAAATAAACCACCTGTTAAACATGTAGCGTTTCGCTTAACACAAGCACTCACTCACGTCTCTCTTTTTTTTTTAAATACGCCATGTTGAACATCATAAAACATTAAATGAATAACTGTTTGGAAAGGAGTCCATTAAAATATTATGAAGGAATATGATTTTAAGAGTTGTTGTTTATGTTTACCCATAGTGAGGATTATTTTCTTTGGGAGTAACTATTTAACATATGAACTTTATTTGATGTATTATTAGGTGTCCCTATTCTCAAATGTATTTTGGCTACAATAATATGTTCATGTCCTTGGGGCCACTACAAGTATATAGACTGATTGTTAACGCGCTAAAATATATATCACCATTTTCAACTCCAACTGTGTGCCTACTCGCCGGTCCGGGTACCGGGCCTTTGATAACTAGTTTAGAAAAAAATTAACCTTCATGCAATTTTCTTTTTTTTTTTTTTTTTAAATATAATATATTTGATTTATCGAAACAAGTTTCTTAAAAATAAGTCATTTATCGGTCCGACCCTTTCCTTTTGACTGGATAATTGACCTCTGGCCAAAACGTGTTTTTCCCTGCGGCACTCACCAGTTAACCCGTTGCAACCAGTTAACCCACTGCAATCAGTTAACCCATTGCAACCAGTTAACCCACTGCAACCAGTTAACCCACTGCAACCAGTTAACTCATTGCAACCAGTTAACTCATTGCAACCAGTTAACCCACTGCAACTAGTTAACCCATTGCAACTAGTTAACCCACTGAAACCAGTTAACCCATTGCAACCAGTTAACTCATTGCAACCAGTTAATTCACTGCAACCAGTTAACCCATTGCAACTAGTTAACCCATTGCAACCAGTTAACCCATTGCAACCAGTTAACCCACTGCAACCAGTTAACCCATTGCAACCAGTTAACCCATTGCAACCAGTTAACCCATTGCAACCAGTTAACCCACTGCAACCAGTTAACCCATTGCAACTAGTTAACCCATTGCAACCAGTTAACCCATTGCAACCAGTTAACCCACTGCAACCAGTTAACCCATTGCAACCAGTTAACCCACTGCTGCTAAAAGATAGTAACGTTAGCTTTTATGCAAGTAATCAAATCTTTTGCAATATAAATTATGCATTTTAATTTCGTCAAGCGCTATTTCACTAATATCCGTGGATATCACAGGATTAGGGGAATCACCGGGGAATGTTTAATTAGCTTAAATTGGTCGTGGTCTTCCGGGATAAAAAAACCCAAATAGATAGCTGGTGTGCGATACAGAGATGGTGGTCCAATAGATAGCTGGTGTACGATACAGAGATGGTGGTCCAATAGATAACTGGTGTACGATACAGAGATGGTGGTCCAATAGATAGCTGGTGTACGATACAGAGATGGTGGTCCAATAGATAACTGGTGTACGATACAGAGATGATGGTCAAATTTCATTACATGGGGAATATTAGTTTGATTATTGTTTGCCTAACCCACTCGTGTATTATCAGCCGCAATTATCATATCGAGCGAGAGAAATGTACCAGGTAGATACATTGTACGATAAAAATTGAATGTTGTCTAAAAATAAAAAATTAAGGTGGAAGAAAAGAATATCAAGTCATAAAAAAAGAAAGACAATTTATCAATTCGGAATATAAAAACTACTCGGTTAGCTACAAATGTGGAAAGTTTCATTCAGAGGTTAACAGCGTCATAATTGAATTAATTAATTTGTCAATGTTTTTTGTTTCAATCAATGAACAGTAATCGATATTTAGCTTCCATGTAAAATACGAACCTGTAATTACTATTGTTTCCATGTGAATTAGTCCATTTCCGCGACCTACAGGAAGTCTCTCTGCCTGTCTGTCTGTCTCTCTGTCTGCCTGCCTGCCTGCCTGCCTGTCTGTCTGTCTGTCTGTCTGTCTGTCTGTCTGTCTGTCTGCCTGCCTGCCTGTCTGTCTATCTGTCTGTCTGCATGTCTGCCTGCCTGTCTGCCTGCCTGTCTGTCTGCACATAGAACAACCATAGACTCAACAAAACAAATCTTTCTTTGTGTCTTTTTTTTCATAAAGACTAAAATTTTAGCTGCATCATCTCTGTCTTCTTTTGGTCAAGTCGTTCTACCATAGACTTGGCTAAAATAGACTTGGTTAAAATAGACTTGGCTAAAATAGACTTGGCTAAAATAGACTTGGCTAAAATAGACTTGGCTAAAATAGACTTGGCTAAAATAGACTTGGCTAAAAAGACTTGAAGACTTGGCTAAAATAGACTTGGCTAAAATAGACTTGGCTAAAATAGACTTGGCTAAAATAGACTTTGCTTTTTGTCTTCTTTGTTCTCTATACAAATGAAAGACCCACAGTACTGTGAATAGTTTTTTTCTCAACTATCAACTCAAGTCAGACATTTTAGCCGAAGTATTTCTAACAACTATTTTATTTTCAAATGTGAGTGAATCACAGATTTAACTCATTAAACCGAGTTCTTGTTGCTGAGTTCTTTTAATAACTCGCTGTAAATGAAAGTCAGCCAGGTGATTCATCTGCACTGATCTTGTATCTCTTTAAATCAATCTTTCTGTATTTTAAAAAAAAAAATAATGATCTTTTAATTATTTTGTAATGTCCTATTTTTTCCATGTGCTATTCATCAAGAAGATCGTAATGTGATATGTTAAATGAAAGCAATTATAAACATTTTCCTTGAACTACCTGGTCATTTTTTTTTTGTTATTATATCGCCCACACTCGCATGTTGGCCAGATTTTTCTGGATTTACTTTCTGTACAAAAAAATGTGTGTGGTCGCCTCTTTTATTTTGTAATGTTTAAACAGGGCATATTGCTACTAAACTCAATGCCACTGGGCATATTGCTACTAAACTCAATGCCACTGGGCATATTGCTACTAAACTCAATGCCACTGGGCATATTGCTACTGCTGTTTTATTGTTCCTGTCAGGAGATGGGGTTCGCACTTCTTGACTTGTCCGGGAACAAATATATTTTGCAGAAACAGTTTGACGAGTTTAGATTGAAACACATAAACAAACAAGCAGATTTATAAAGTTTCAGATCAACACACATAAATATACGCACAAATGGCGAAACATCGAATACAGGCACACATCCATACACACACGAACACACACATAAAAAAGCAAATGCTATGAACAAACACACACACACACACACATACACAATAACACACACAAACAAACCCACACAAACACACAACAATCAAATAAAACGTTAACCAATTATCTTCCAATGTTGTAGCAGTTATAGATTACTTTTTTTTTTAAAACTGCACGCGATATGTTTGGAGGTTAATTACACCGAGCGATGTGATTGGTTAATTGTTAATGTGATGTATAGAGGCTGTCTCTGTACAGTGTTTATGTTGACTTTGCTTTATTTAGTTTTGTTTGTTAAATGCAAATTGTTTAGTTTAATGTTATCGTTTTGTTCAGGAAGGAGTGGATTACAAAAAATACAAAAAACAAAACTGCAACACGTACCGGAGTGAAACTAATTAGAAGGTAAAAAACATAAGATGGGGTAGAAATTACAAGATAATAAACATAAGCAGGTATGATCCAATAATGCATTACTTAAAGATCGATGAACTCCACACACCCCTTTCGGCATTATTTATGTTGTGGGTTAACCTCCTCAAAAGCATTTCCTGGGTGGAGCATCAGTTCAGATCCGTACATTTTATTTTTAGGGTGGGGGTGGGCGTGGGGAGGGGGGGAGGAATGTGCTAAGTCAAAGACAATCGAAAATGTTTGAAGGACCGTAGACAATAGCACCGGTCGGGACAACTTTACTCGGGGATGGGTCGTGGCTTGGCGGTCACCTAGTTTGACCATTTCTGATAACAGGGTGTGGTCAGCTTCCAGTCAAATGATACATGGGCCAGCACCGTTTTAACAGCATCATGGGCCCCCGCGAAAAAACGGTAAGTTGGAACCCCTAAGACGATCACTGAGAAGAGTTAAACATGGATGATCAAAGAGCTGTCCCCCCTCCCCCCGGGACAAGGGCCTATAGGTTACGACGATCCTGACTTGAAATGGTAAGACGCTGTACGCCCAAGTTTATCACAGGGTTCGATTTCTCAAAGTAAAATGTTTCCGTTACAGCAGACAGATACCAGTTTCGCGTTTTATCGACGGATGTGTTAGTAGAGCAGGGGTGGGCTAACAGTTTGAATCACGTGACAAATCGGGTTCACACATTGGACAAAAAGGGCCGGACACATGGATGGACAGGGCCGTAAGCAAATCGATGGAGATTCAAGATGACGTAAGTATACAGTTGAAATGTACTCAGAATTGAATGCGCCGGGCGGATAAAACAGCCAGACAGGCCGCACTTCACCCGCAGGCCGTCATTCTGTCTAGATCAATCAAGAACTTGTGACTTAGTGCACAAGATGATAATGTATTAGTGCGCAAGATGATAATGTATTAGTGCGCAAGATGATAATGTATTAGTGCACAAGATGACAATGTATTAGTGCGCAAGATGATAATGTATTAGTGCACAAGATGACAATGTATTAGTGCGCAAGATGGTATTGTATTAGTGCACAAGATGACAATGTATTAGTGCGCAAGATGATAATGTATTATTGCACAAGATGACAATGTATTAGTGCGCAAGATGATAATGTATTAGTGCACAAGATGACAATGTATTAGTGCGCAAGATGACAATGTATTAGTGCGCAAGATGATAATGTATTAGTGCACAAGATGATAATGTATTAGTGGACAAGATGACAATGTATTAGTGCACAAGATGATAATGTATTGACAGAGCCGTAGCTAGATATTGTGGCGCCCGTGCGGGTTACATTTTATGTCGCCCTCCTCCCAATATGAAAAGTGCAAAAAAAAAACATTAAATAGCGTTTTTTTTTCGGCGCCCCTTTCTAGTTCAGCGGCCCCCGTGCGGCCCCGCACCAACCGCAGAACCTTTCCTACGCCACTGTAGAGCGATGTAATGAGCGATTCATTGAAGCATTCGTTAGAAGACGTCAACACAAAAACAAGAAACATATCAGTAAAATAATTGATACGATATTCAACGAAATAAAAAAAAAATCTTCAAAATGAATTGTAAACAATACGTTCAAAGGTGAGAAGAGATTATCTTACAAAAACTGGACTTTACAAAATAAAGAAACAAACCTTAGTGCTCAGAGTTTATTTATAAATTTTGTTAAATATTCTTTGAGCCTGGTGCAGTAATTTCTATCAATTTCAAATAAACGCCGGCAGTTGAATTAATTTCCCGCCTCGACCGGCCCATGGCATTTATTTGGAAATTTAGAAAAAAAAAAATGTTTGCTCATTTTCCAAACCACATTTTTTATTTTTGTTTGTTTGCGTGATGACCTCGTCAGACGTTGCGTGCAGGTTTAAGTGATGCCAGGGACACGGTGAGCCCAGGGTCGGAGGAGAGGGGAAAAGGTTTGGGGGGGGGAGGGGGTGGTGGAACGGGGAGACACTTTTTTTTTCGGCCGTCGCTGCTAGTTTTTTTTTTTTGTTTGTTGATAAAATGTTTCTTCTGAAGTTTATCATCCGTCCAAAGTAATTAAAACTTCTTTGGATGGAGGCATTGACCAATCAGGGCACTTGTGGGGTTGGTCGTCTTTCTTGATGGACAGTTGATGCGATTAATGCATGTTTATGTTTTTGTGTATGCGTGTTGGAGCAGAGTGTGAATCAATGCATATCAGATGGGAATCGATCGAACGGTCAGTGATTTAAGTCAATGTATAAATCCATCCATCCATCCATACATCCTTCTATCTATCTATCTATCTATCTATCTATCTATCTATCTATCTATCTATCTATCTATCTATCTATCTATCTATCTATCTATCTATCTATCTATCTATCTATCTATCTATCTATCTATCTATCTATCTATCTATCTATCTATCTATCTATCTATCTATCTATCTATCTATCTATCTATCTATCTATCTATCTATCTATCTATCTATCTATCTATCTATCTATCTATCTATCTATCTATCTATCTATCTATCTATCTATCTATCTATCTATCTATCTATCTATCTATCTATCTATCTATCTGTCTGTCTGTCTCTCTATCTATCTATCTATCTATCTATCTATCTATCTATCTATCCTTATTGTAATCTCACAACCTAACCTACATCGATCAGGTGCCTCTAACAATGACTGCCCCCCTCGGTGACTGACTTTTACCCGAGTTTTATTTTTTTAAGAGAGAAACAAACAAACAATGTCTCCGAAGTTTTACAAGTCACCATTGGTGAGTGATAGTTGATACAGTTAGCTCACTCGGGAAACTAAAAGTTAGGAACTAACACAAGAACAATAATTACAGGAGGATATGCAATCAGTTGGTGGTTATATTGAAATTAATATTTCACTCACCAAAAAAAAAAGTTATGGAAAGAAGAGGTGTGCGGCGGGGAGGCGGGGGTTTGTAGTTACCGGAGTCGAGACTGGTGAAGATTTGCTTCATGACAGCTTCAAAGTAAACATCAATGTCAAGGACGAACATCTCTAGAAAAACCTCCAGGATGTCTGCGCCAACAACTGGTCTAATTTTGTAAGATTATTGGAGGGAAGGGGGGCTAGTAGAACAAAAAAAACAACAACAGCCACGAACTGCCCCAGCCCCCTCCCTTTCTCCATTTCCTTATCCATCCCCCACACCGGCGCCCGAACCCCCCTCGCCCCCCTCACCCCTATCTCCTCGATACACACTTTCGCTCGTGTTTTTGTCTGACCAATCAAAATGAAATGAAGTCGAGTCATATTTTCACATGTACAATATAACTTGATTATCGTCTGCTGTAGGGGATTTGTAATCGGAAGTGCTAGGATTGCTTCTGTTTATGGATGGAAGAAGGGAGGGAGAGGGGTGGAGCGAGCGAAAAAGGGAGGGTTGTGATTTATATACTTAGATAAAGTTTATATCATGCCCGCCATCACAATGTAAGCGAATAGATACCATCACAATGTAAGTGAATATTGGTACCATCACGACGTGTTTAGTTTTACATAGATCATGTGACAATGTTATATATGAACACATACACCAATTCATGGTAGATATACTAATAGATTACGAGGCCTTGAGGATTGACCACGATGGAATGGTCTCTCGTCGGAACCAGGTCAGCCTGGTGAAAGTTACATGTCACCCCCCCTCCCCTCCCCTGCTCCACTAGCTAAGTAGGTCAATTATGTGTTACCTCTATTAACAAAGCATTCTGGAATATGATTGTTAATACATTACTCGATGATTTTTTTTATTTTATTTATATATTTTGAGTACTGACTAATTGTTCACACTATGGCAATAAATAAAAAGTACCCCCCCCTTCCTTTACCCTCTAGAGGTGATGAAATACATGATAATCTCCCCCCCCCCCATTCCCACTTTTATAGTATTCTGTACTCCAACCGAGGATGCCTCCAGCTAAGTAGCTAAGTACTTATTACTTTATTTGTAACCCCTAATTAACTCTATACAAATTACATCACTTCTAGCCTCTAAGTAACTCTTTACAAATTACTTCACTTCTAAATTTCTAAGGAACTTAATGCACAGTACACTATCTCCATCAATCCAAGTAATTTAAATTTACCAATGCACCCAGACTTCTATGAATAAAAAAAAAATAAAATGATAAAAAAAAAATCAAAAATAAAAAATCTTTGGGTTTTAAAAAAAAAACCAAAAAGTTTTGGCTTGAAAGGAAATTCCATCGAAGCGCAGAAAGTTTTTGGATGAGAGAGTATGAATTAAGGAGAAATTTTGGCGTCAAGATTAAAAGCAGAGTAAAAATACAACCTCTCTCTCTCTCTCTCATGGAGAAAGGGAATGAACTTGGTTTTGTGATGGCTGGAGAAAAACGGGGGGAGAGAAGTGTTAAGGGGAGGAAGAGAGAGAAATCCAGAGAGTGTTAGGGCATATTAAATTAAGTTGGAAATGATAGAGCATTTGGGGCGGGGATGGGGGTGGAGCTAGGGGGGTGGGTGGGTGAAAGGATGAAGGGATTAAAGGTCACCGACAAAAGTTCAGGAAAAAAAGAGGAAAAAAGAAAACTATTGCGCAATTTTAAGAAAAGGGGAGGGGGCATAGAAGCTGTGGAGTTAGAGTGTAGGAATGATTTATTATATAAATCACTGTTGCTTACACTGATGCAAGGAATGTGTAAATAATTCAATGAATTGTCTCGCTATAACATTTAGTGTATTATGATTATCTGGATTAAACGTAAAAGTGACTTATTTTATGCAGGTCCGTTTATAGGTGAACTTGTAGGACTCAGGTTTGTAACCAAAAAGAGGGGGGGGGTCAGATATTGCTAACGAAATGACAATGACATGTTACAGATGTGAGGTAAGCTGATGCATACTGGCCGATTTATATTCAGGGCCTTAAGATATGGCCATATAAGCCTATTGCTTAATCAGTCCCAATATTTATGTAGGTTTTAAATAACTGCACTAATATCATAAGAAAGAAAAATCAGGATTTCTGAGAATGCATAAATAAAATGTCATTGTTAAGACTGGCTGAAACACAAGAGCTCTTAAACCCAACCCTAAACTCTCCCCCCGGGCCCATTACGTCACTGCTGGGTGACCAACTGACCATAACAACAAGAGATGACCTGCAGAGAAAGACCATACAAAATACACTATTCGTCTGATTGTTGTTCAGATTGTAAAGATCAAATCAATCCCATTCGTCGTAAATGAGATTTGATTCGAACCAATATATTTTTTGACTTGAATCAGATTCGAATCATTGCTGTTTGAAATGAGTCCAACAAGAATGGGGTCAATGCAACCTGACCTGAGTCTAATTTGTATAACGTACCTACATGACGCTCTCTATGTATAAGTCATCCAGTATCACTTCTTATTCAATACAACGCTAACAGTGCCCGAGCAGTTACGTCTGCCGATACAATGCTAACAGTGCCCGAGCAGTTACGTCTGCCGATACAATGCTAACAGTGCCCCAGCAGCTAACAGTGCCCCAGCAGCTAACAGTGCCCCAGCAGCTAACAGTGCCCCTGCAGCTAAAAGTGCCCCAGCAGTTTCTTATTCCTAGCGCCCTAAAACATCCATGAAAGATTTTGCCCAGGGCTCAATGACTCTAAAGAAAGGCCCTGTGTGTAGGTTTGTGTGTGTAGGTTTGTGTGTAGGTTTGTGTGTGTAGGTTTGTGTGTAGGTTTGCGTGTGTGTGTAGGTCTGTGTGCAGGTTTGTGTGTAGGTCTGTGTGTAGGTTTGTGCGTAGATCAGTGTGTAGGTTTGTGTGTAGGTTTGCGTGTGTGTGTAGGTCTGTGTGTGGGTTTGTGTGTAGGTTTGCATGATTGCGTGACATCGTTTCTAAAAAATCAAATCAAATGACTACTCACAAGATGTCCACTCGAGTACTCGCTGTCCAGTATTACTGAAAAGTCCACTCATGATAACGATGGTCAAAATAATGTTCGAAATATTCCATATCGAGGGCGAGCAGATTTGATTGAATCTGTGGATGAAACAATTAGAACATCCATATAAGTGGACATAAATTATGTTAATAAAAACAACATGAAAAAACTTGACGCCGCGGAAGTTGATGATGACGGCGATGACGCCGCGGAAGTTGATGATGTCGAATTTGATAACAATTGTCTTTACGAATGAAGACATTGTCAACGATGGCCAAAAACTAAAATTATGGGGACATAATAACCATGTTTACGTTACGAAGGTCACGTTTTGCAACCGTTGGTAGGGTACGGCAATCAATTTGATGACCTTCTGGTCAAACTGCAAGAGGTGTGTGATCAGGAAGGTCCCTGGTAGTTCTAGATCTTGGCTTTGTTAAAAGAATGCAGAGCGAAAACACCAGAGATCTAGATTTATGTGAAGACATCTACATGTGTTTTATTTTCATGGTACAGGGTAGATCAAGGGTGGGCGAAATTTTTGAATCGCGAGTCTCAGTAGGTTCATGTGTTTAACAAAAAGGTCGGGCTAGTAGCAGGCATTAGACACAAGGTCCATAATTGGGGGAAATCAAATTTTGTATACAGTATAAAGTTTTTTTTATTTACGTAATACATCTGACCGAATTTAAAACCAAATACATAACAGCCTGTACAGTTGAAACTGAAACATAACAGCCTGCCTGTATAGTTGAAACTGAAACATAACAGCCTGTATAGTTGAAACTGAAACATAACAGCCTGTATAATTGAAACTGTTTACAAATACATAACAGCCTGTATAGTTGAAACTGTTTACAAATACATAACAGCCTGTACAGCTGAAACTGTTTACAAATACATAACAGCCTGTATAGTTGAAAATGAAACGTAACAGTCTGTATAGTTGAAACTGTTTACAAATACATAACAGCCTGTATAGTTGAAACTGTTTACAAATACATAACAGCCTGTATAGTTGAAACTGTTTACAAATACATAACAGCCTGTATAGTTGAAAATGAAACATAACAGTCTGTATAGTTGAAACTGTTTACAAATACATAACAGCCTGTATAGTTGAAACTGTTTACAAATACATAACAGCCTGTACAGCTGAAACTGCTTACAAAAAAAACTTAAAGTTAATCGTGCAGTAGACATTTCTTTCAGATCACGTGAGCAAGGCCCAAGAAATAGTTACTCAATCAAAAATCTATTATTGTTTAGCCTGAACTTTTCTTTGTATCAAGCAAGCTGTAATTGACCAAGTTTTATCCATTTATCTAAACTCCCCCCCCCCCTTTCCACCAAACCTTCGCAAAAAATAAACAAATTAAAAAAAAAACATGACGTCAGACTTCAATGAGGTCATTTATATTTAAGTTTGACATTGTATAAAAGAATTCTTGAGTTAACTACCTTTGTTTTATCGATTTACAGATTTTTACGACGTAGACGAATGCTGATTGTAAAATACATTTCTTCCTTCAGGCACACTCGTCCCGTCTTAAAAAAACTAAACAGAATACAGCTAAAGTTGGTAATATTACATTTACCGATCATCAATCGGCTTAATGTCATTACATGGATGGAGATTGTATTAACAGAACATAGGTGAATATTGAAATATTGATTGCCAACTCTTTTTGAAGAGTTCAACGTTTTATCCGAGTTTGAATTAAATGAACAGTATTGATCGCTGTTAAACAATAATTTTATGATCGTACCTATAGTAACGCCGGTAAATTCCCCCCCTCCCCAAAGTCTGTTACACTTATTTATCCGTTCAATCTCACACCAGCCCCGCCCGGTAACATGGCCGTGGGGTTCCTTAACGATAGGGGTCCATTGCTTACAAACTTTTTGAATTTCAGTTTGTGAGTGATGTAAGTGCCTCAACAAACACTTTGCCCGGGGGCACCTAGAGGATAGGGGCCCAATGCTAATTGACTTATTGAGTTGTATGTGAATGATATTCGTGAATGCCTCAACACACACTTTGCACGGGGGCCCCTAGAGAATAGGGGCCCAATGCTAATTGACTAATTGAGTTGTATGTGAATGATATTCGTGAATGCCTCAACACACACTTTGCACGGGGGCCCCTAGAGAATAGGGGCCCAATGCTAATTGACTAATTGAGTTGTATGTGAATGATATTCGTAAATGTCTCAACACACATTTTGCCTGTTAATTCTGAAATAAAGGCTCTGTCTCAATCAATAAATTGTAACTAGTATAGCTGTGACATAATAACATAACCTACTTTAAAATAAAGTACTACACTACACGTACCTTCCTAGAAAACTTTACTCGCCGAATTTACTTCGGATAATATCCGTTTTTTTACAGTTACATTAACGATCGTTATTTAAAATTAGTACATTGGTAGTGTTCAGTACATTGGTAGTGTTCAGTACATTGGCAGTGTTCATTACATTGGTAGTGTTCAGTACAATGGTAGTGTTCAGTACATTGGTAGTGTTCAGTACATTCGTAGTGTTCAGTAACATTCAGCAGGCCGTTGAAACTTAACTATATTTCGGGCACTGACCGGCAGCAACTGGCCACTCAATCATATATACATTAGGCCCTGACCATTTTCTTCTCCCCCAGAGTAAATGAGATTTCCACCCTAGTCCTCCTCTGTGAGTGTGTGTGTGAGTGAAGCGGTCAGTGCTGCAATCTGTGTAAGTGTTTGTGTTTGTGCGTGAAGCGGTCAGTGCTGCAATCTGTGAGTACGTGGCTAGCTTTATCTCTCTTGTGTGGGTCGCTGAGTGCATGATGGGATGTAGTAACGCCCCGCCCCCCCGCCCCCTCCCCAATCATAATATCCACTTGAGATAATTAAATCATGTCCGCAGCTAGCGCTGATAGGCGTCTCTATCATGGTTAGAGTTCACGCAGTACCTGTAGTAATACTGTAGTCACTGAAACTGGCCAACTCTTCTTCCCTGGTGCAACCTTGACCAGCTAAATGGTTTCCTTTCAGTCGTATTTAGTCATATGAAAGTCTTCACCAGCTAAATGGTTTTCTTCAGTCGTATTTAGTCATATGAAAGTATTTCAGTCATTTCTTATTCTCTTCACTTGTTTCTCTTCCGTTTGTGTAGATGTACAGACGAGATCTGGTCCATGTGTCAGGGGTTCAAATCTCGAAGGTTTTTTTCGTCGTTGGTAAAGGTTAACCCCACCCCCCTCCCTGTCCCCACCCCCAAAGCCATTTGTTTGGCGAGCGTTTAAAAAAGACTTTATAGAAAATGTTGTCAGAAAAAACAAGCAATTAAGCCTGTTCCATTCTGGACACCGGACATTAGCGCATTTTCATGTTATGTATCAGTACGTTTGTTAGCTTTCAGTAAATATTTGTAAATTTTGGAAATGTTTATAAATTCAATTGTGTAATGCATATATCTGTAAAAAAAATATTATAAAGACGTTTCTTTATATTTGAAAAAAAATTATTTTCTCTTAAATCTAACTACGAGTGGTTTGTGGTTACTGAAATAGGACTCATAATTGAAAAAATTCGAAATTGTAGTCATTTAATCGTCCGAAAACTCCGTCAATTGTTGCATAGCTCTGATACTTTCAATTAAACTCAGAACACAAGCTTACTATTTCATTTGATGAGTTTCTTAATAAATCTTGGTGAAACTACGTGCTGCAGTATTTCGCACCAAATGAATGGGTTATTGAACGTACAAGGTGTAGAATGGGGCTATATATAATATATATAAGCCCCTTAGGAGCCCTGAAGCCCGGCCGTCAGAGGTCCTATCGCGAAATGAACTTTTGATGTACACATGGCAGGCCAAGACCTACAAAATGATATATACATCATGGGTCTAGGACTTATGGTTGCTGAGATATATGGCGCTCCTTTGTTAATATAGCTTATATAGTAAAAAACGGTACTTTATAAGCCCCCTTTTACGGCCCTCAGAGGTCAGATCGCGAAATGAACTTTTGCTGCACACATGGCAGGCCAAGACCTACAAAATGATATATACATCATGGGTCTAGGACTTATGGTTGTTGAGATCTAGGGTGATGACGGACAGACAGACAGACAGACAAAACAGAAATAGAAGGCAGATAGGTAGACTGATATGAAAATAGATAAACATACACACAGATAGGTTTATATGAACAGATAGACAGATAGACAGATTGGTAGAAAGACAGAAAGAGAAAAATTAGTAAACAGAATATAGTTTTAAAAAAGTGACCGACAGTCTGATAGACAGAAAAACAGACAGACATATTGAAAGTCAGACACATATATAGATACATTGATATGCAGACAAAAAAAATAGTTGACTTTTTTTGTTTACCAAACATTTTGACCAATCCACGGAATACATTTCAAAACAATCATATATTTAGTACAACAAGCTTTTTTTCCATAAGTATACAGAACAGTAGCTGTGGACTTGAAGGCCAAAGAAACCAATTTTTTAAACCAAAATATGAAAAATGTACTTAAAGAAATCGGTGTCACTTTTTTGTTGTCACATTTTGTGACAGTGACGATCAATGAAGAATTTGACAGTGATGATGTTCACCGTATTGCTTATCCTTTGCTGTGACATTTTTTTAAAAATAAAGTGACAGAAAAAATTTACGAAAGTCATTATTCTAGAACATTCAATTATTTTTGTAGCTATTTTCTGAAAAAAATGAACGGTGTGGCACCAACAGTAGAGTCCGGATCGATATCTCACTGCACAACCGGTGCACGGGCTTAAACATAAGGTGCGCACAAGCGTTGCGCAGAATCACGTGTTGTGTGTGTGCTCGCACGTGCGTGTTTACAAGTCTGTGACATTTTCGCGGTGTGATATATTTCAGTGAGATCTGTTTCCCTTTAAAGCTAGATACCATAGATTACACCAATGAGTTTCTGCTAAATATAGACCATGTTTACTGTAAATGGTGAACTGAAGCTACTATTGACAAAACATGGCGTCATGTAGCCAATTGAAATGTTCAATAAAGAACACTTGTAGGACAAGATATACAAGGCCACTGGTTAAAAAAAACGTGTTTAAAATGAAAAAGAAGAAAATGATCTAAGTTCACTTCAAAACATGTTGGATTTAGGGTTAATATCTTAATGGTTACACATATAGAGGTCACTTACACTTCGTGTTTAGCAGCAAGTGTTAAAAAATACAAATATATTGTGCAGTGTTATCATTACATATTACACAAATGGTGCGTAGCCTACACATTACATATTACATAAATGGGGCATATTACTGAGGTGTTATGTAGTCTTATCATTACATAATACTTGAATGGTGTGAAATCTTATCTTTACCTATAAGGCTGGTTTAGTCTCACTAATGCAGTTCTTCATACACGGTTTGTAACTTGACACATTACATAATACACTTCAATGTCGTGCTGTCCAGTGAGTACACAATACACCAAGGCGATACCATCATACCATGTTCCGTCTTCTTGTAGATTTTCTTAACGTTTTGTCCAGACTCCACTTTGATACTTCTGGCCAAAAAAAAATATTTACTTTTTCGTTATTATGTTATTTTCCCGCCCGATAACTCGTGTAAGACAAAAAGTGATTGAAACATATTTTATTTTGTCTTGTACTTTGACTAGTTAACTAACAGTCAGACTGGAAAGGAAATGAAGTCTTCATTAGTTTTCAAGATAGCGGGCCGGCTTGTTGTGGATGCTGGGTAATTAATTTGACACCAGACCAGACTAACAAAGAACGACAACCTTTCTTAGGGCTGAAAATAAACACAGAAGCAGGGGATTATCTCCACTTTTTGCTCTTTTGCAAATCTTGTAGACCCGAACAGATATCTCATCTGTGACATATGGACTCGTCGGTGATAAGTGACATCTGGTCTAGGATGTCATTAGGCGAGGTTGGGGGAAGGGGGGATTAAAGGGAATCGTGGGAATGTGGCGACCTTTGTAGGATGAATGACATGGGATAGATGTCAGGGAATCAATGACATGGGATATATGCCAGGAGACCAATGACATGGGATGATGTCAGGGAATCAATGACATGGGATGATGTCAGGGAATCAATGACATGGGATGATGTCAGGGAATCAATGACATGGGACATATGCCAGGAGACCAATGACATGGGATGATGTCAGGGAATCAATGACATGGGATGATGTCAGGGAATCAATGACTTGGGATATATGTCAGGGGACCAATGACATGTAACAGATGACATGGATGAATGAATGTTTCTCGTTATATGTTAAAATAGTTTGTACACTACAGTAAAATATCACCTACTAAAAAACCTGACTAGTTTTCGCTACCGACCTGAACATCTGGCAAAAAATATTTGAGTGATTATCTAAAAATAATGAAAATTAAAAAAAAACAAAAAACTATTAAAAACGCTTAAGTAAACACAAAAATAAGTTAAAAAACTTTGATTTGTTCTAAGAAAGAGAAATAGATATCATTTTTCCCCCCAATTCGGTCATTACGTCACAGCAAGCGATCAGTTCTTGAAAGGCCGTTCTCAACACTGTGTGTCCCATTTTGCTTTTAAATTTCTCCCTCCTATTATGTCAATTGAGAGGAGGGTTGTTGCGGAGGAGAGAGGAAGTGGGGAGGGGAGTTAAATCATCGGAAGTAGCTCGTTTGAGTTTTACTTGGTCAATATTGACCAAGTTCAGGAAAGAAATAGTTACCTCCCTTTGTATGACACTGTCCCATCTAGGGGAACGAGATTAATTTCAAATATCTCCTTGTACTCTCTACACAAATTTTTTTTTTTAAATCAATTAAGAAAGTAAATTGAGACGTAAGCCAAAAAGCCCACTAAAGAAATCATTTTTGATTATTTCAATGATAGTGTTTCATGTTTCCAACAAAAATAAAACCAAAATTAATTTTAAATCTTAAAAAAATTGAAATATTAAATAAAGTTCAGGGTTTTGTTTTCACAAAGAAATATGTTAAAAGTGATGTAGGTTTATGTACATAATGATTTAGTTCAAACCGGACGGAATGTGAATTCTCTTTATTTCAACGTGTGTACCAGCCATTGTAACTACCATTGTACCGGTCATAGTACCAGGGGTGCAGAGAGCCAACAAGGGCCCCAGGGCAGGACATCATTGCAGGCCCATTAATAAAAATGAGTGCGTAGAAAAAATTGATATGGTCGGGGCGGCCCCCTGGCAATGACCCCTCTGACCCCCCCTCTCGGCGTGCCTGCATAGTACCGCCGTTGTACCAACAATTGTACCGACTGATTTCCTGAGAGGCTGCGTGTGGTAAGGGAAAAGATGTTGCCTGTTCGCAGGTTTTGAAGGAAATTAAATGTGCACACCATAATGATATTTAAGCCTACTCAATGTGTGTAATCGGTTGTAATGCTTAGAGAGAACAATAACACCGACCACGTGATATAATGGACACCCACTTGTTGATTCAAAATGCACAAGAATATTTTTTTTATATCTAGTTGACCAAAAGAATCAAGCCAGGATAAACGGTCATTGCTCGGACACAGTCGCTAAAACTAAAGATTATTCCACGGCCCCGTGTCCGAACGAATGAATCAGCGGTGGCCAGGTGATGGTGATACGGCTAGCATGGTGCAGGAAATGGGTTTGAGACCAAGCGTTGACAGCAATCTGTCTTACTAGGCTGCTGAAGCCCTAGCGTATCAAAAGAAAAGGGTAAAGGGCGTCATATTATAGGGCGCAAGTCTCTCCCCCCCCCCCCCGCGCCTTCAGTCGACGATTTGTGCAGTGCGCCTGTTGCCATTTTTTTAAAAGCAACATTTGTAAACAAATACTCTCTCCACATCTCTCGTTTCAAATGAGACCCCCAGGTAATCCAAGACACACCAGATATTTGTGTAGCACTCCCCATGCGTCCCCCTCCCCCCTTCGCTTCCAACATCTGGCCCTGGCCGTCTATCTCATGTCTGATAGCAGGGGTCTGACCAATGCCAGACTCTTGAAAGTTTTTTTTTTTGATACTAGACATATGCTCAATGAAGGAGAGAACCCAAAGGGGAGGCAACAATATTTTACTCTGTGAATCAGTTTTCCGTCTGACAACGTTTATCTCCCCTTTACACCCCGCCCCCCATCCCACCCACCCGACCTATATGTTATTGAAGACCGACACATGCATGCAGCTTTCGAAATCTTACAACTCCTTTGTGTGTCTTTAACGTGTGTACCTGTAACATGGGCGGCGGAACGTACTGTCGTGGGCAGGGGGGGGGGGGGGTTAAGCGCTCTACTAACGACCTGTGGCTCCCGAGTTCGATCTCCTGTGAGGACCAATGGATGTTACAGGTCACGGTGAAAGTTGCCGCCATAACGAAAGTTTGAATATTTTTATGTCATAACAAACGAACTTAAGAAATACGCTGCACTACAGTCAAATAGATACCATTTGGTGCCAGGAACGAATGACACATACACACACAATGATTCATTAGGAGCCCCGATAAAATCAACAAAGAGTCACATGTGGCTCTAAGATTCCAACGTCGGTCAGTTTCGGGCGTGCGCCATTGTTTACAATTTGTTTTTAAATTCAACGATGTCTTTGTTATTCATTGTTTAGCACATTGAGACAATATGGTAGAGACAAGATGGTAGAGACAAGATGGTAGAGACAAGATGGTTGAGACAAGATGATTGAGACAAGATGGTAGAGACAAGATGGTAGAGACAAGATGGTTGAGACAAGATGGTAGAGACAAGATGGTAGAGTCAAGATGGTTGAGACAAGATGGTAGAGACAAGATGGTAGAGACAAGATGGTTGTGACAAGATGGTTGTGACAAGATGGTTGAGAAAAGATGGTAGAGACAAGATGATTGAGACAAGATGGTTGAGACACTATGGTAGAGACAAGATGGTTGGGACAAGATGGTTGAGACAAGATGGTTGAGAAAAGATGGTAGAGACAAGATGGTTGAGACAAGATGGTTGAGACAAGATGGTAGAGACAAGATGGTAGAGACAAGATGGTTGTGACAAGATGGTTGTGACAAGATGGTTGTGACAAGATGGTTGAGACAAGATGGTTGTAACAAGATGGTTGAGACAAGCTGGTTGTGACAAGATGGTAGAGACAAGATGGTTGTGACAAGATGGTTGAGACAAGATGGTTGTGACAAGATGGTTGAGACAAGATGGTTGAGACAAGGTGGTTGTGACAAGATGGTTGTGACAGGATGGTTTGACAAGCTGGTTGTGACAAGCTGGTTGTGTCAAGATGGTTGTGACAAGCTGGTTGTGACAAGCTGGTTGTGACAAGCTGGTTGTGACAAGATGGTTGTGACAAGCTGGTTGTGACAAGCTGGTTGTGACAAGATGGTTGTGACAAGATGGTTGAGACTAGATGGTTGTGAAAAGATGGTTGAGACAAGATGGTTGAGACAAGATGGTTGTAACAAGATGGTTGAGACAAGCTGGTTGTGACAAGATGGTTGTGACAAGATGGTTGAGACAAGCTGGTTGTGACAAGATGGTAGAGACAAGATGGTTGTGACAAGATGGTTGAGACAAGATGGTTGAGACAAGCTGGTTGTGACAAGATGGTTGAGACAAGATGGTTGTGAAAAGATGGTTGAGACAAGATGGTTGAGACAAGCTGGTTGTGACAAGATGGTAGAGACAAGATGGTTGTGACAAGATGGTTGAGACAAGATGGTTGTGACAAGATGGTTGAGACAAGATGGTTGAGACAAGGTGGTTGTGACAAGATGGTTGTGACAGGATGGTTTGACAAGCTGGTTGTGACAAGCTGGTTGTGTCAAGATGGTTGTGACAACTGGTTGTGACAAGCTGGTTGTGACAAGATGGTTGTGACAAGATGGTTGAGACTAGATGGTTGTGAAAAGATGGTTGAGACAAGATGGTTGAGACAAGATGGTTGTAACAAGATGGTTGAGACAAGCTGGTTGTGACAAGATGGTTGTGACAAGATGGTTGAGACAAGCTGGTTGTGACAAGATGGTAGAGACAAGATGGTTGTGACAAGATGGTTGAGACAAGATGGTTGAGACAAGCTGGTTGTGACAAGATGGTTGAGACAAGATGGTTGTGAAAAGATGGTTGAGACAAGATGGTTGAGACAAGATGGTTGTGACAAGATGGTTGAGACAAGCTGGTTGTGACAAGCTGGTTGTGACAAGATGGTAGAGACAAGATGGTTGTGACAAGATGGTTGAGACTAGATGGTTGAGACAAGCTGGTTATGACAAGCTGGTTGTGACAAAATGGTTGTGACAAGCTGGTTGAGACAAGATGGTTGTGACAAGATGGTTGTGACAGGATGGTTTGACAAGATGGTTGTGACAAGCTGGTTGTGTCAAGATGGTTGTGACAAGATGGTTGTGACAAGCTGGTTGTGACAAGATGGTTGTGACAAGATGGTTGTGACAAGACGGTTGTGACAAGATGGTTGTGACAAGATGGTTGAGACAAGCTGGCTGTGAAAAGCTGGTTGAGACAAGCTGGCTGTGAAAAGCTGGTTGAGACAATGAAGTGTCTGGCATAATGTGTCCCACAGCTCGGTGTGCACTGGGCATAATTTGTTCCACAGCTTGGTGTGCACTGGACATAATGTGTCCCACAACTCGGTGTGCACTGGACATAATGTGTCTCACAGCTCGGTGTGCACTGGATATAATGTGTCCCAAAGCTCGGTGTGCACTGGACATAATGTGTCCCACAGCTCGGTGTGCACTGGACATAATGTGTCCCACAGCTCGGTGTGCACTGAGATTTGCCACATGTGGGTACGAGTGCAAACCGAGTCTGATTTTATTTTCTTGTTCCACAGAGGCGGGTAACGAGGTGCTGGGGACGCCCCCCCCCCACTACTGTCGTGATTGTGCCACATGTGGAGATGTTTGCTTGTTTTCAAACATGATCTGCAGTCGAATGATCGGGGAACGGGGAGGAGGTGTAGCGCCCCAGAAATGTTGTCCAGCGTTGTATACAATATTACCAAATATGTGTGGCATTTTTATCAAATGGTTCAATCGATGATCCAATTAATCATTCTATCTATTTTATGTTTCTATGTACCTATCCACCCATCCGTCCTTCTCTCTCTATATCAATCACTCAATGAATCAATCAATGTATCAGTTTACCATATATATGTGTTTTGACCATCAGTCTGTCCCTATGTCAACCCATCTATCAACCCACCCATCAACTATCCATGCGCCTAGCTAGCTAGCTAGTTAGCTATATATTTTGAAACGCTTACTTGACTTTCCACCAACTTACCGGCAATTTAAAAAAAAAAACATTTCACGTTATTAGCTCACGACGTCGTGAGTCGTGACTATCAGACTTTTAACGGTTAGACTGTCAGACATGTAACGGTTTGACTGTCAGACTTGTAACGGTTGGACTAACGCGTCTCGCTCCAGTGACTAGGCTAAAATAAAAAAAAAAAAAGAAACAGTTCAGCAGCACGCATGACCATCAATGTCATTCAGTTTGACTTTTCATGCCATCAGTAATAGTCAATGTTTAGTTTGACTTACAGTACATCAAACCACGCCATTCTAGAGTACATTAAACCACGCCATTCTAGAGTACATCAAACCACGCCATTCTAGAGTACATCAAACCACGCCATTCTAGAGTACATCAAACCACGCCATTCTAGAGTACATCAAACCACGCCATTCTAGAATACATCAAACCACGCCATTCTAGAGTACATCAAACCACGCCATTCTAGAATACATCAAACCACGCCATTCTAGAGTACATCAAACCACGCCATTCTAGAATACATCAAACCACGCCATTCTAGAATACATCAAACCACGCCATTCTAGAGTACATCAAACCACGCCATTCTAGAGTACATCAAACCACGCCATTCTAGAGTACATCAAACCACGCCATTCTAGAGTACATCAAACCACGCCATTCTAGAGTACATCAAACCACGCCATTCTAGAGTACATCAAACCACGCCATTCTAGAGTACATCAAACCACGCCATTCTAGAATACATCAAACCACGCCATTCTAGAGTACAGATAAATAAATGTGGTGAAGTCTGATCTCTTAACATATTATTACATTCCCCCACCCTCCCCTTTTCAAGGCACATTCCACCTGACAACAACACGCCCCCCCCACGATAATAATATCAAATATTAAATGAGGGAGGGGAGGGGGTGCGAGAGTGCGGACGGGACAAACAACGTGTGATACCCATCCACCGCCCGTGGGTGGGGTCTGTTCGCTGTTTGATTGTTGGACCGGAATTCCCTGGGAAGCAACACACCTAATTGTACAGTGTACACAACACACACACACAGGCTTTTTGAAAACTTAAATGGGGGGGGGAGGGGTGTTATAGTTCACCATTCACCCCCGGGCAGATAACGGGGCCCAAGATACTGCCGCCACTTCAAACAAGTAGATAAGTCCTCCCCTCCTCCCTCCCGCCATGTTTAAGTGACGTCACTGGCCACAGATTGAGTCCTACATAAGAAGAATAAAACTTAAAAAAAAAATTAAAAAATTCGATTTCAAAAATTTTCCCATACCCCCCAACACACCCAGAAATGGCAGGGACGGACGGGTAAAGGGGGGGAAGCGGGTGGGGTTGTGGCGGAAATGGGGTGGGGGTTTTAAGGGGGGGCCCTGCATCTTCCTAGAGATGCCAGGCAGTGTATCGAAATGATTATAGTGTATCGGGAAGTTTAAATATCAGAGCGATACTCTATAACGACAGCTGAAAATAAGACTGCACTGTCTATCTATAAACCAAAAGGTCAATTCGATACTCGACTTTTACATTACCTGAAAAGATAAACTCAGAGGATGAGCGAACTAGATCTTTTTTATAGAAAGTGAAAAAAAAATAGAACAACAGGAGCAGCAAGTCGACATTTCACTCATACATAAGTAGACATTTCACTAAGATAAAAGTAGACATTTCACTTCACTCAGGTAGACATTTTAATAAAATATAAGTAAACACATTATTGGGATATAGGTAGACATTTCTCTCAAACTTAGGTAGACATTTCTCTCAAACCTAGGTAGACATTTCTCTCAAACCTAGGTAGACACTTCTCTCAAACCTAGGTAGACATTTCTCTCAAGCCTAGGTAGACATTTACTAAATTGTAAAAAGACATTTTTAATTCCTTCTATTAATTATCTGTACAAATAACTAGGTCAAATCTGTCGTTCGCTGATTGGTCAATGGATTTGCTGTGTTGTGGATAGAGAGAGAGAGATATAGACAGATAGAGGGAAATAAAGGAGAGAAAGAGAGAGAGAGAGAGAGTGAGAAAAAGAAAGAAAGAGAGAGAATGAGAAGTGAGATTAAGAGAGAGAGAGAGAGAGAGAGAGAGAGAATGTGTGTGTGAAAGAGTGGGAAAGAGAGAAAGAGTGAGAAAGAGGGAGCGATAGAGAGAGAGAGAGAGAGAGACAGAGAGAGAGAGAGACAGAGAGAGAGAGAGAGGACTGGGTCGAAAAGGTTAATGAGAAGAAAAAATGTAGTGCTGGTGGAGTCATTTTGTTGACGACCAAACTGTCGGCGCGACCATGCGTCATCAGGCGGATGAATATGAAAGTTTGACCGTATCCGTTAATCCTCACTGATCCACTTAAAAGTTGGCAGGATTATTGGCGAGTTTATTCGTTACAACGGACAAAGGTTGGTCTGTGTTCAATACATCAACTCGGACTTTGTCTTCATGCCGGTGGTCCTCATACTTTTATCTATTCGCGACGGACTAAGAAGCCTTTTCGGTTTTCGCTCGCGACCTTCTGTAAAGTCCCACTTTAATAGCCACTGATGCATGTCTTCACTAAGTGGACTCTCTAACTGTGTCTTATGTTTTTCATAATGGGAAT
The DNA here is from genome assembly GCA_021962125.1 of Bulinus truncatus. Classification (NCBI taxonomy): domain Eukaryota; kingdom Metazoa; phylum Mollusca; class Gastropoda; family Planorbidae; genus Bulinus; species Bulinus truncatus. Next base: position 2,419,283 of record JAGDYQ010000117.1, on the reverse strand, counting down.
TCCCCAAGTGGGGCTCTCTGTGTTTTATGTTTTTCATAATGGGAATTCCCCAAGTGTTCTGTCGACATTGTTATTTAAATTATAGTGAGCTACTAGGTGGTCATAGTCCAGGTATGGGCTAACCGGGGCCCAGGGAATTACGCGGCCGATCAGGCTGTTTGATAAGGCCCATAGCTATTCTCTCCACTCAATCACATCAAAGAAGTTCACATTTATTTAGATTGTTTGGTATAAACACTCCGTTTATCAGCTTTCGATTTGGACTTTCTGTCAGATATAACATCCCGATGTTCAAAAAATATGTACATCTCCGGTATAGCAAGTCATTTAAACAGCTGGAAAAAGTAAAAAAAATATGACCAATTATTAAGGCTGTTTTAAGTAATCGGTACATTAACATAGTCCACATCTATTTAAACTATTCGGTACATTAACATAGTCCACATCTATTTAAACTAATCGGTACATTAACATTGTACACATCTATTTAAACTAATCGGTACATTAACATTGTACACATCTATTTAAACTCATCGGTACATTAACATTGTACATATCTATTTAAACTAATCGGTACATTAACATTGTACACATCTATTTAAACTAATCGGTACATTAACATTGTACACATCTATTTAAACTAATCGGTACATTAACATTGTACACATCTATTTAAACTAATCGGTACATTAACATTGTACAGATCTATTTAAACTAATCGGTACATTAACATTGTACACATCTATTTAAACTAATCGGTACATTAACATTGTACACATCTATTTAAACTAATCGGTACATTAACATCGTACACATCTATTTAAACTAATCGGTACATTAACATTGTACACATCTATTTAAACTAGTTTATGCATAAGTACAAATCATTTTTTTTTGCAGTAATTTTAAAGAAAAAATCAATGTTGACTCAACTTCATTTTGGTCAATTTAAAAAAAAAACTATATTAAACCAAAAATGAAATGAACGCCGTTAGTTGTTGGCTGAGAAGGAATCGACCCCCTTGGGCTATACAGACTCACCCAAACTAATTTGTAGTGCTGAGGTACCAACTGACTCACGGCATTTTATTAAACGGATGGTGGGGGAAGGGGGGGGGTGGGGGTGTGGGGATGGAGGAGAGGGAGGGTGGGGGGGGGGGTATTTCGCCGTGCGATTAGTTGAATGGTGGGACTAGCCAACTTTGTATCCAGGAGCAATTATTTATAGGGCTTAGGGGTGAATCGCGCGAGTCGTAGCAATTACGTCTTTAACGGTTAACACGGCGGCGTACAGGAATGTTTTGTCTTTGTGCGTTTTATTTTTTTTTTTTAAAAGGTGGGATACATGACAAATATAATTATTGTGGACGGAGAGCGCGGGTAGACATTAATGGAAGTAGGTCAACCCGACAGGTGTATGATGGGATAGGGCACATTTTAAAAAAAATGAAATATGCCATTATTTTGAGTAGCTTAGTTCGCTTGTTGATGATTTTTGACAACATAGAATATTTGCTGCACTGTGAGCTGCGAAAGCGATAGTCTCTCCACCCCCCCCCCCCCACGGGTCAGGGCTCTAGTCAAACTTACCGAGATGCCCCTCTCCCCCCATCTCAACCTTCGCGGCGGTTCTGGAGTCCATACAAAATGTGTTCATGAGCTCGTATGTGTGTGAGTGTGCCAGTATGTGTCTGTGTGAATGATTCTATGTGTGTGTGTGTGTGTGTATGTGTCTATGTGTGTGTCTATGCGTGTGTATGTGTCTATGTGTGTCTATGTGTGTGTATGTGTCTATGTGTGTCTATGTGTGTCTGTGTGTGTGTGTGTGTGTGTGTACGTATGAGAGTTTCATTGTTAGCCCTATTATCTGCATTAATTATTTCGTCTTTTATTAATATTGTTTACATAAATACCCAATCCTCTCGCTATTGAATCACGTTGACAATTTTTTGGCTGGGGACTTGCAGGGTTTGTTACGGAATAATGAATAAACAGCTTTTGACACTGTTCGCCAAGGGAGATAATTATCCAGATAAAGGGAAGTAATAATGAAGAAAGATATTTGAATATCTTTTTTTTTTTTTTAAAATCCGTCATGTGTTTTGGGTATTAGAGAGGAAAAAAATAAAAAACCGAATTCCTGTTTTTTTTATTTTATTTTTGGCATCGCAAGTTAATTATTTCCCTATCAAGTTTGATCGAGTTTGATGATTAAGCTTGTTGGTAATGCGAAGATGTAAAGCCCGTAATTTTGATATTTAATCCCATGTTTGATTGACATCCTCGTATGAATGTACACATTATTATGGCACAAAATACACAGCCTTTAAAACAGGGCGAATTTGTTTTGGAGAGTATCATAAAATATTTTGGCATGATATTTTATGAACTCTCCTTCCTGGTCTGAGAGACATACCATGATCCACGGGGGATGGATCATAGGGTTCTCTAGTCAGGAAAAAAACTTCATTACTTACGAGGGTGGTGGTACTGTGGTCGATGAGGACTATCTGAGACCGCAGTATTCACAGCTGGCGGTGGTGACGGATGTAGTCGGCACACAACACCCTTCCACTCCGTCCCACTCAAGCACACCTGCGCAGCCTGCCATTTCGGGCTGAGGGTACAGGCACACTACACCCTCCCCCCTGTCTGAGTGGCAGGAAAAACCCCTTTCCTTGCCATTCTGGTCGATCGGCAGCACACACACACACCCTGCTGGTCTGGCCAGTTTGGGCAAGTATTAAAACCCATCTTTCTGCCATCCCTGCAGATGATAGCGGGCACACTCACCCCGCCGCTCTGTAGGGATGTCAGACGTGCATCAGCGCCGCCAGAAATGCTGGTGTGGTAGGCACACTACACCCTGCCATGCTAGCAATGGCGGCGTTAAAAAAAATAAAAAAAAAACTTTAAGACAGGGCCGTAACATAGGTTCCCCCTCTGACGCATACCTCACTCCCTTCCAGTACACACTCTACGACTGGTAATTTAGCCTGGGGCCCCTAAATTTATCTAATAGTATCTTACTACCCCCCCCTAAATCTCTAAAAAGTGTCTACTTAGGCGCCACAAATATCTCTAATGTTGTCTTCCAAGGCCCCCAAGCCCCCAAAACACATAAGAGCTACACGGGCTACGTAATACAACGCATTGGCTACCGTAGGGCGATGGCTAGAGACACACAAGGGCGGGGGAATGAATCCCATCTACAGCTAATTACTTCAACTGACATAGTGCACATTCCGTATCAGAAAGGCAGCTACTACATTTCAATTTATTTCCTTCCCTCGTTTGATGCTAAAACATAATGTCACTTTCATCGCGTTGTTTCCTCTTCTGACAACCACAACAACACTGCCTGATTTTAATTCAGCCTTGAAGGGAAACTACAACGCCCTCCCCCGCCCCAAACACCCAGCAAATTTTTATTGCACCTGAAATATCAACTTCATCAATAAGCTTTTTTAATACATCAAAGGCTGGTTTGATTCTGTTTCTATCGCATCTCTCTCCCTCTCTCTTCAATCACCTGTCCACTGCCCTAGTGCACGCCACACTGTCCACTGCCCTAGTGCACGCCACACTGTCCACTGCCCTAGTGCACGCCACACTGTCCACTGCCCTAGTGCACGCCACACTGTCCACTGCCCTAGTGCACGCCACACTCAACCAACCGTAACCATTTTTTTTTTAATTTCTCATAAAGGGCACGCCTGCATCCATCATTATGACGTCATTCCAAATCGTGACGAACGACCCAGCCGTTCCATTTCCCCCCACCCCCCTCCACTCCGATGACTATGACGTATGGGCCAATCGATTAGTTATCCATCCATCCATCCATCCATCCAATCCATCCATTCATTCAATCCATCCGTCCGTCTGTCTGTCTGTCTGTCTGTCTATCTATATATCTATCTATCTGAGATACTAGCACCAATCCCAACACAGTAATTAACTACAACTGAAACACACTCAAATATTTGCAGAAACATAACCAAAAAAAAAATGCATGTCTTAAAGCAGAAAACCAAATTTTGCGTCAATGCTTGTAGACAGACTTCAGTCCCAGACCAACTGAACTAAAAGTCTGTCTATATTCTTATATCTAATGTACCAGAAACAAGGAATGGAAAACCAAAACAAGATAAAAAAACACAGCCATTTTGTTAAAAAAAAATACATTTTCAAAAAATGTAAAAGAAAGATTTTTCGTAGACTTTTAAATGTGCTGACATGACGTCAGAATGTAATGGCGGGATAATGCGCACATTTGTGCAGACGAATCAAGGGGAGGACACTCCCTGGGCCAGAAGACTGATGGTTTACCTGACTTGAGTTGTATACGAAGATACAAATCTGCAACGGGAGCTAGGAGAGAGGGAAGGGCTAACCCCACCTCGTCTTGAGAAGATGGAACATCATTTCCAACAGTGGTACAATGTTGACGTCTGGCTACAGAAAAACAGTTCCCATTCAAGGAGTATACATAAGAACGAATTCTGGGTTTTCAATCAAGTCTTGGAGGAAACAAAAACAACATACGCAGTAATGAACAATAATGAGAATTGTGCTAGGTTTTATTTCACGGGGAACATGGGTTTATATTTCTGCTTCTCTTTTATTTATTTGAATCAAGTCATTCTGTTGGATGTGTTGCTTGAGGTGAAAGGTGCGACTGTGAAATGAACAGGTATTTCGTTTGGTTATAGTTACGGGCTGTTACTATACATCGTGGTGTGCCATGGGGCGTGGACCGCCCTGATAAACAGTGGAGGGATGGAGGGCACTTCTTGGGACGAATGGTCGTGTGGTAAAGCGCTCGACAGTTGACCTGAGGGTCTTTGGTTCGATCTTCGGTGAGGACCAATCGATATTTCAGGTTATTGCTAAAGTCCCCGCTATATCTCCCGTGGTGCCTCCATGGCCATTGCACCATCAGCTCTATGGTGGGGGATGAAAGAAGGGCACCATAAATACCGTCCCATTTAGCGGATTACAGGATCTAAGAGATTTTCATCTCATCCTTACAGGGGCGTCACACACACAGTCCCGCACTGGGGCATTATAGAGGAGACCAATAACTCCACCCCCCCCCCCCGACTGTAGTTATAGAAATATCTCATGTTAAGAAGATTACATTTGATACTTGGTCACGTGATTAACAATAAAACAACTAAAACAAAGAACCAAACTTTGAGAGGAAAGAAAGTCTGGGATCTAATTGTAATTAAAGTTGGCATCAGTTGAAGTGGTTGATTGGCTGTCGTTTTAAATTTGTACCCGGTCACGTGAGACCAGCGAAATAAGCAGTACACACTCATATAGATACACCGTACACACACACAATTACGTAAGCATGCATGCACACCTACATATAGAACATACACTCACACATACACACACACCTACATATAGAACACACACTCACACACATACATACACACGCATAAAGGCACATAGCCACATTTAGACACGAACGCAAACATATCTACACAAACAAATACACACATATATACACATGCTTACACACACACATATATACACACACTTACATACACATACATACACACACATACACACACTTATATACACATGCTTACACACACACATATATACACATGCTTACACACACATATATATATACACATGCTTACATACACACACATATATACACATGCTTACATACACAATTTGTCCACATTTTTTTTATTCAAGGAAGTAGTAGACTTAACTTTCAAGAAAATTGACCAACAAGGAAAGTATCTGACCTAATTCTCTCCCTTACATCGTTTTTCTTATCAAACCTTAACAAGACCTGATGTAACACATAATTAAGGAAAGGTCAGTTATTACAGTAATGTACCTAAAGTCGCAGGTAAAAATGAAGAGATAATTATTTCATCAGCTTGTTTACCTCCCTTATCAAATACTCAGTGGACAATGTCCATATTTGGATTTGCTCGGACGTTACGTTTTAATGGTCATCAGTCTTTCTTCAAAATGTTGTTTAAAAATTAGATTTAAAGAACTGTTGCTGGTAAGTTCATTTCACGGCCCACTGGACTACAACACCAGCAAATGGTTGACTCACTTAACCAGAACAAAACTTTGGGGTGAGGCTCAAAATCACACGTCATACTTTTTCTCCCCAAGGACGACTATCACTCTAAATGAATAAAGTTTGAAAATTTGAATGTTCTCCCTTTTGAATTCTTGGTGGACAGTTGACTCGTGGCAACATTGGCATTGTTTTATTTGATCTGGAGCTGAGACCAACAAGTGACCAACCAGTGACCAGTGATACATAACAGATAGCCTGACTGTCCACTACCCACACCACCACTCAATGAGACTCAGTATTTAAACTGTTTTAATATTTTACGTTATTTCAGAATTTTAAAAATTTGGTTCTGTGTTGTGAAGTTTTGAAAGGTTGGAAAGATTTTGATTTTTTTTTAAAAGTGATGACGTCAAATGTGGGGTTTGATAAAAAAAAATTGTATAATTGAATGAATAGAATCTTTTCTATACAAGGTGACGTGACCGACTGGGGATTGAGGCTGTCAGCAAGTAAAGGTGCTACGTGAAGCTCAGAGGTTTGAATCTCTATGCAGCCTGACTGTTGGCTGTTAGGGAGACGAGGATGTCTCATAATATTGTACAGGGGCGACAAAATACGTGGGGCCATCCGAGCCATAGACTGGGGACCCCCCTCTACCCCCCACCCTCCCTTTCGCATGAGTAATACTATCGTGCTGATCAGTTTCATTTAATTGTGAAAAAAAAAATTGTGTGTGTGTGGGGAGGGGGGAGGCAACACGTTGCCCGTGGGGGGAGGGGCATATAAAGCTGACGAGAAATCTGCACAATAGCAAACAACAAAAGCAACACGCAAAAAAAAACAAGTAACAGACCAAAACAGATAAAATATCGTAAAAAAAACGTAAACATAAAGGGAAGATAATAAACTAGGCTAGCCTGCTCAATTGTGACGAATTGGTGTCAGTCCAACAGGTCATTTCAGGTCATCCACAGCTGACCGCATTAGAAAATAAAAGAGTGACCAGCGGTACATGCATGACCTGGTTTAGTGATAAGTGGAAATATTTTGTAATATAAAAAAAAAAATTTTGGCCAGAATCAGAGTTAATTTTGTACAGAAGGGCCGCATGAAGGGCCGCATGAAGAGCAGATGAATGGAGTTTATTGTTTTATATGAACAATACAGACGTAAAACATGGCAGTAGGGGGGGGCGGTACAATTAAATCATCGGTCCAGACCCACAGGCCGTAGTGTAACCTTATCTGATCTAGGGTGCAGGGGGCATTTCTTGAGAGGGGCGGGGTAGCATGTTTTCCTTTTAACACTCCCCTACTCATTCCCCTTCATCTACCCACCAGGCACAGTCTGGAACCAAGCGGACACAAAGCATTTAAAATATTGAGACAATTTTGTTGAGGAACAAAACGGACAGTTGGACATTTAAAACTGAAAAACAAACAGACAGAAGTAATAACAGACAGAAGTATTAACAGACAGAAGTATTTACAGACAGAAGTATTAACAGACAGAAGTATTAACAGACAGAAGTATAAACATACAGAAGTATTAAAATATGACAAACAGAAGTATTAACAGACAGAAGTATTAACAGACAGAAGTATTAAAATATGACAGACAGAAGTATTAACAAACAGAAGTAATAACAGACAGAAGTATTAAAATATGACAGACAGAAGTATTAACAAACAGAAGTATTAACAGACAGAAGTATTAACAGACAGAAGTATTTACAGACAGAAGTATTACCAGACTGAAGTAATAACAGGCAGAAGTAATAACAGACAGAAGTATTAACAGACAGAAGTATTAACAGACAGAAGTATTAAAATATGACAGACAGAAGTATTAACAGACAGAAGTAATAACAGACAGAAGTATTAAAATATGACAGACAGAAGTATTTACAGACAGAAGTATTTACAGACAGAAGTATTAACAGACAGAAGTATTAACAGACAGAAGTATTAACAGACAGAAGTAATAACAGACAGAAGTAATAACAGACAGAAGTATTAACAGCCAGAAGTAATAACATACAGAAGTATTAGCAGACAGAAGTATTGACAGACAGAAGTATTAGCAGACAGAAGTATTAACAGACAGAAGTATTAGCAGACAGAAGTATTAACAGACAGAAGTATTAACATACAAAAGTATTAGCAGACAGAAGTATTAACAGACAGAAGTATTAACAGACAGAAGTATTTACAGACAGAAGTATTTACAGACAGAAGTATTAGCAGACAGAAGTATTAGCAGACAAAAGTAATGACAGACAGAAGTATTAACATACAAAAGTATTAGCAGACAGAAGTATTAACAGACAGAAGTATTAGCAAACAGAAGTATTAACAGACAGAAGTATTAAAAGACAATGTAGTCTCGACTTTTTTTTAAACAGGTTTTGGCGGCACATCAGACTTACAACAAAAGAAAATGTGAAAACATAACAAATTAGAGGAAGAAACCATAACAATGGAACTTTGAATATCAACACCAGTCACTGAAATAACAGACTGGTCAGATTGGGTTACAGTGGAGCTATATTCGTCTGCCTTTGTCTTTGTCTCTCTCTCTATAAATATCTTTGTTCATATCGTCCTGATTGTCTGTCTATATTGTGACTACAGTTTTTGCCTCTCTGTGTGATTATCTGTCTATACAGTTGCTACAGTTTTGCCTCTCTGTGTGGTTACCTGTCTATACAGTTGCTACAGTTTTGCCTGTCTGTGTGATTGTCTGTCTATATTGTGACTACAGTTTTTGCCTCTCTGTGTGATTATCTGTCTATACAGTTGCTACAGTTTTTGCCTCTCTGTGTGATTATCTGTCTATACAGTTGCTACAGTTTTGCCTCTCTGTGTGATTATCTGTCTATACAGTTGCTACAGTTTTGCCTGTCTGTGTGATTGTCTATTTTTAAAAAGTCTGTCTCTTTAAATTTTAGCTCTGATTGGCAGTGTTTAGGTCTCTCCATTTCTGTTTGCCTAATTGTCGGTTTAATGTACACATTAGTGATGAGTGAAGAGACGATACACATTTTTTAACGATACCGATAAAAGAATCGATTCTTCTCCCAACTACGATTTTGTGTTTTGATTCAAAAATCCAATATATATATATATATATATATATATATATATATATAACAGACATACTTTGGTCATGAATATTTTTATTGTCCGAGAAATCGGATGAGAAATCAGAAAATGGTTTAAAATTCACCGACTACGATACCCCACCCACATCACAGCTATTATATTAATCGATTATAATTTGAAACCAATCGGCACAACATAATAGTCAGAGATACTCTCAGGACCCCGATTGGTTGAAGAGCTCTAGAAAGTCCATATTTATTAGAAATTTATTCCCTTTTTTAAAAATTTTTTTTACTCTTTTTAAAAGGTTTAAAGTTTCGTGTACACCCGAGCCTGAACCAACTTAAGTCAGAATCTGAACGCATCTTTCTGTATTCTACATTTCTTTCCAACTAGTCGTCTGTCTGCCTGTCTGTCTATCGTATTTTTTTTAATGACTATCTATCTGCATGTCAATCTCCATGACTGTCCATTTGTCTATCTCCGTGTCTGTCTGTCTGTCTGTCTGTCTGTCTGTCTGTCTGTCTGACCTCCTTCGTTCGCCCCCCCCCATCCCCTGTCTCCTCCCGAGTCAAATCGATACAGTAATTTTAGTGTCTGTCAATATTTTCATTAACTCTTCTATCACACTTACGTCCAAGAAGTTATTTTCCTACCCCCCCCTCGCCCACGAGCCGCCGCACCCACACCCAACCACCCCCGGGCCGCCCGCCCCCCCCTCCCCTACACATTAATTACCCCACTCTTCAGTCAGTGTACGACAGATATAAAAAATAGCCGAAGGAGAAAAAAAAATCATAACAAAAAAAAAACAGACATGAAAATAAAATCCCATCATCCCGTTCATACAGTTTGCAACAAAATTTATCGATTACTATCGGCTTGCTACTTATTGATCCATCAGCTAGACTGAAATGATGTCGTATTAAAGGCAGCCAATTAACCCCCCCCCCCCACCCACCCCCCCGCCCGCCGGCCGTGTGTCCGCGTGTTCAAAACTCCTCCCGGCTAATGAACGGTAAAATAAAAAAAGTCTGAAAAGATTTGACTCAGTATTTATGCCGGGAAATGATGAACAAATAACACAGAGTTTCACACTGGCAGTAAGGACACATTTTTTTTTAGTTACTTTTACAAACAAATGTCAGGAATTTGCTGGGATGTCAAACTACGCAGGTCACCCACTTCTAGTATACATTTCTAATAATATATGAAGGGGCCTTTACAGAAAATGTTTCATTGGGCCACTCAAACATCTCTGCTCGTCTCTGTCTGATGCCCTCTAACACCTGAGACCAGCTTTGTGTAAAAGACAGACAAGAAAACAGATTTAATTTATATTTAAAATTATTACATTTTTGTTTTGGTGTGTGCAGTAAATGAAACATTAACCGCCATTAATTCTGCTGTTTGGTGTGTATGTAAATGAAACATTAACCGCCATTAATTCGACCATTTTGATATTTATTTTTGTTGGTATTACCTATATATTTATTTTTGTTTGCTTGTATTTATTTACATTCTGTAAGTTTGAGTGGACAGAGATATCTCTTGGTAAGCCAATTCAATAGTTGAATTCCCCAAGGAAAGAAGTAAATTTAATGCAGCCTTGTGTTATCAATTATTTTCTGCTTTTTAAAAAGTCACCAGTAATCGATCATTTGTTTCATTTTTCTCTGTCAATAACGTCCACCAATAAAATAACTTTAGAAAAAAAAAAAAAAAAAAATTGAAATTTCTCATCTAAATTTTATCATGCAGCATTTGAAAGACAAAATTAAAAGTGTAACATTGAAATAACAATTCATGTTCATCTATCTATCTATCTATCTATCTATCTATCTATCTATCTATCTATCTATCTATCTATCTATCTATCTATCTATCTATCTATCTATCTATCTATCTATCTATCTATCTATCTATCTATCTATCTATCTATCTATCTATCTATCTATCTATCTATCTATCTATCTATCTGTCTGTCTGTCTGTCTGTCTGTCTGTCTGTCTGTCTATCTATCTATCTATCTATCTATCTATCTATCTTATCTGTCTGTCTATCTATCTATCTATCTATCTATCTATCTATCTATCTATCTATCTATCTATCTATCTGTCAGTCTGTCTGTCTGTCTATCTATCTATCTTATCTGTCTATCTGTCTATCTGTCTATCTGTCTATCTGTCTATCTGTCTGTCTGTCTATCTGTCTATCTATCTATATATCTGTCTGTCTGTCTGTCTAATTTAGGAGGTAAAAAAGATACAGCGTTTTTAGTACCAGTGTACAGAAGTAACTCACAGTCTACCCAGTGATAGTACACAAGTGCGGTAAAGAAATTACCTGCACTCAAACAAAGATGGTGGACCAAGGTAAGATGTAAGTACAGGGTAGCCAAGGTAAGATGTAAGTACAGGGTAGCCAATGTAAGATGTACAAATAAAGGTTTCTGATAGAAACGAATAAAATAAATTCACTCAAAACTAAAAGTTGAGAGAAAGATGGCGGGGTGGGGGGGGGGCGGGGAGGAGTGGGCAAAGAAGTTAAATCTGGTGACCTATTTAATGATACTTTGGTGTACATGGCCGTTATCCGAGGAAGATAGTAACATTATTTATAGCTTTCACACTGGGGAGTTGAAAAATTTATTTCCAGGGTGAAATCTAGCCATGTAAAGTGAATACAATGGGAGTTGCTTTATTCGAATCACTTCTGTACGATACTAACCTGCCTACCTACCTACCGACCTCCCTACATACATACCTATCCATCTAGCCACCTACCTGCCTACATAGCTACCAGCCTATCTGCCTACCTACCTAAATTAATAACTACATACCAAAAAACAAACAAATAAATGTTTCTATCTATCTATCTATCTATCTATCTATCTATCTATCTATCTATCTATCTATCTATCTATCTATCTATCTATCTATCTATCTATCTATCTATCTATCTATCTATCTATCTATCTATCTATCTATCTATCTATCTATCTATCTATCTATCTATCTATCCATCCATCCATCCATCCATCCATCTATCTATATATCTATCTATCTATCTTATATATATATATATATATATATATATATATATATATGTGTGTGTGTGTGTGTGTGTGTGTGTGTGTATAATCTATCACTCTGTCGGTTTCTCCGTTTTTAGACTGTTCGGCTGTCGTACACCACTTTATCAGACTGCGTTAGTCAATTCGTCTGTCTGTCTGTCTCCTCATATCAAATTAACTATTTTAATCTATCGAAAAAGTTTTTTTCAGAATCTAATGGCCACTATTTGAGCATTTATTTAAAACAAAACACAAAGCATGACATTTTTCTACAAATAAAATAGAATTTGCGCAGATACCTATATACCAAAAATCAACAGTACAATTCAACGGTACAAATCTGCCATTGAATGTTTTCGAATACTTTCTATTGACAATGAAAAATGTAATTTTGGAAAAGTCTGTATTTAGCTAAGATCAACGACCGGATCTTTATACACTGATAATGAAGAAGGGGAAGATCAAACTAAAAAAAACGAGCAAGAAGGAGGGAAAAGATAAAAAAGACTCAATCAAATTTCCAGCACTCACTGAATCCACAAATGGCAATCAACTTCTCTCTCGTCACTCTGATAGCGTCGCCATGGCAACAACAACAGCTTTTATTGGCTTTGTTGTGGCTGAGCCCTCGGACCATTCCCTGTTTCTATTAAAGGAAGAGTTCCTCCACTAACACATTTTGGATACGACGGATAATTTTATGGGATAGCTACAGGCCTAGTTTGTGTTATGTATGGTGTTGATATATGTAGACTGTATGTTTATGTATGTGTTGATATATGTAGACTGTATGTTTATGTATGTGTCGATATATGTAGACTGTATGTTTATGTATGTGTCGATATATGTAGACTGTATGTTTATGTATGTGTTGATATATGTAGACTGTATGTTTGTGTATGTGTCGATATATGTAGACTGTATGTTTATGCATGTGTTTATATATGTAGACTGTATGTTTATGTACACTATATTCTTATGTAAACTATATATCTATGTAGATTACATGCTTATGTATGTTGACTGTATGTTTATATATGTATGCTGTTTGTTTATGTATGTATGCTGTTCGTCTATATATGTATGCTGTTTGTCTATATATGTAGGCCTTATGTCTATGTATGTTGGTTGTATGTCTATATTCTATGGCTGTATGTATGGCTGTATGTATGGCTGTATGTATGGCTGTATTGCCTGGTATATTTAGGGGCCCTAAGCGAGGTATATTTAGGGGCCTTAGGAAAATGTATATTCAATGCATAGGTACCGCTAATTTAGGGGGCCCATACAAAACGATAGTAAGGCAAGCGTTTGCAAACTTGTTGCAACCCAATAATCTAAGTAAACGGAAAAACTTTTAAATCGTTTTGGGGCTCTTTAAAATTTCCCACCCTGGCCGCCCTTGTAGCTGGCAAAATAAAAGTGTCGACAAGGGGGGCCCTTAAAGCAATCGGGGCCCTGGGCAGCTGCCTACTTTGCCTATGTTTAAGAATGTCTGCATGTTTGTTGAAGCATCTTGTAACTTGATTAAAGTATACTAAATTCATGAAACTTATCCGACGTTCAAGTGAAAAATGACTGGTTGTGATATGGTTGTGTTATTGTACTGAGCGGTGTACACATACCGATACCGAGGTACTAACACAGTTATCAATATCATGAAACATATCTTTGTGATGAACTGATTGTAGTGTTACGTTGGTATGCATCTTTGAGTAGGTTTGTTGAACTGATTGTAGAGTTAGGTTGGTATGCATCTTTGAGTAGGTTTGTTGAACTGATTGTAGTGTTAGGTTGGTATACATCTTTGAGTAGGTTTGTTAACTGATTGTAGTGTTAGGTTGGTATGCATCTTTGAGTAGATTTGTAGCTAAGATGCTTAGAGAGCATTTAAGTGCCTGATACAGTTTTTTCGATATAGATGTGTGGTATGACTGTGTGATTACAGCTGTGCGATATAACTGCTGCCATAGCTGTGTGATTACAGCTGTGTGATATGACTGGTGATTGCACGTCTCTGTCTGAGGGCCTCTAATACCTGAGACCAGCTCTGTAAAAAGGCACACAAGAAAAAATATTCAACCTATATTTCAAATGATTACATTTTTGTTTTGGTGTGTTTGTGTGTGATGAGAGATGGTGTGTTTGTGTGTGATGAGAGTTGGTGTGTTTGTGTGTGATGAGAGATTGTGTGTTTGTGTGTGATGAGAGAGTGTATGTTTGTGTGTGATGAGAGATTGTGTGTTTGTGTGTGATGAGAGATTGTGTGTTTGTGTGTGTGGTGAGAGATTGTGTGTGTGATGAGAGATTGTGTGTGTGTGATGAGAGATTGTGTGTGCACTGTAATAGTGTTTTTGTGTATGTTTGTTGGTGTGTATGTGTGTGAGTAGTAGAGTAAATGTTACTTCGTCAGTAATTCGATTGAGTATTTGTTATGGGCATGTACTTGTAGCCACTAGACGTCGTGTCATGACATTTTGTGTGTCTGTGTGTGTGTGTCTGTCAGTTTGTAGATCTGGCCGTGTATGTGTGTGTGTGTGTGTGTGTGAGTGTGTATGTGAGAGTGAGAGAGAGTTTGCTACTTTCCACACGACAAACATACCCTTAAGCGTTAGAGTACGCTCGCAAGGTTTTACAAACAAACTGAGAGAGTGAAAGAGGATTGGAGAGAGTGAGAGAGAGAGAGTGGTCGGTAGAGAGAGAGTGAGAGAGGGAGGGAGGGAGGGAGAACGGTAGATAGATAGAGAGAGTGCACGGTAGAGAGAGATAAATAGAGAAAGATAGATAGAGAGAGAGAGAGAGAGAGAGAGAGAGAGAGAGAAAGAGTGGCCGGTAGAGAGAGGGGGGGAGGGAGGGAGGACGGTAGATATATATTGAGAGAGTGTATGGTAGATAGATAGATAGATAGATAGATAGATAAATAGATAGATAGATAGATAGATAGATAGATAGATAGATAGAGAGA
Organism: Bulinus truncatus; assembly: GCA_021962125.1. Taxonomy (NCBI): domain Eukaryota; kingdom Metazoa; phylum Mollusca; class Gastropoda; family Planorbidae; genus Bulinus; species Bulinus truncatus. The sequence continues at coordinate 2,404,071 of JAGDYQ010000117.1, read as the reverse complement.
GAGAGAGAGAGAGGACGGTAGAGAGAGAGAGATAGATAGAGAAAGAGAGAGATAGAGAGAGAGAGAGAGAAAGAGAAAGAGAAAGAGAGAGAGAGAGAAAGAAAGAGAAAGAGAGAGAGAGAGTATGATTGGACAGAGTGAATGAAAGATGCAAATATTTTAAATCAAATTGTAGAAAGAGTGAAAAATAAATACGGTTGAACACTCTGACAGCTTTTGTTCTGTCCCCTGCCCGCAGGAGTTTAAGTTCCTGTAACCAGGCCAGAACGATTTTTTTTCGAGTGTGTCCCAACTCAGAGACGGTGGGGTGGGGTGGTCAGGACATGTTGATTGAATGACAGTTGCAGACCACACACATACAACAACAGCAGTCACAGCAACAACAGCCCATTGAGGAGATTCGATTGCACAACAGCCCAGGCTTTACGTTTCATTAAATATACATCATTTTAATGTACACTCTCTGCACATGTGAAAGTTTTGGTCCATGTTTGACTTTTAGGTGTACAGCTCCTTTCACTTGCATTCAGGAGCGTACCTCTGAACAGGGGAAATTATTTACTGCATTACCTAAGTGGGGGCCCCTTCTAGTATTACTAGATGCTAAAAGGGCTTCGATAGGTACTTTTGACTACGGCCTCTATTTATTAGATATTTGCTTATAGCCCCAAGTTCTTAAGTAAGTATCTGTCTGGGGCCAAAAGGTGGGGGCACCGTCTTCGAAAGTTTTTTTTGTTGCCAAAGTGATTCAGAAAGCCCCACACCCTATGTCTGTCAGGGGCCCCAAAATTTCTAACTGCGTACCTGCTGCTTGCAATGACATTCATTATGTCATTGCTACGTTTCTTGAAGACCGACGCATAGAGACTATAAGCCCAACATAAGGACTATAAGCCCAACATAAGGACTATAAGCCCAACATAAGGACTAAAATCCCACCATAGAGACTATAAGCCCAACATAAGGACTATAAGCCCAACATAAGGACTATAAGCCCAACATGAAGAATATAAGCCCAACATAAGGACTATAAGCCCAACATAAGGACTATAAGCCCAACATAAGGACTATAAGAGATCATTTGTAGGTCCTAGGCAAATCACAGATTAGACGGGCCCTTTAACTGAAAAAAAAGGGGGAGGGGTCCTTTCCGACAGTTATTGGGCCCTAGACTGTCAGGTCTACGTTCACAGGTGTGTCTGTGTGTGAATCCTTTCAGTAACTAATAAGTCAGTCAGTTCAAGGTCAGTCCAGTAATTAAAATCGATTACATTAAATCTAAATGAAAAAAATAAAACACAATCTTATCTATTAGGTCTATCTGACGACTTAGAACTCAGATCTATTAGGTCTATCCGACGACTTAGAGCTCAGAGCAGGAGTTTAAAAGCCTCTTGCGATATAAATTCCCTGAAAGCTTCATCAATTACATACAATATAAACAAAATTACGCCATTTCCGGTATTCACATTGTCACCATGGCAACGCTTCACTCCACCACAGTCTATTTACTTATATGGACTGGTGACAGTATAACAAGTATGTCCACGTCGTATCGTACAATAAATACAGCCCCGCGGTCAGTGTTTAAGTAATTGACCAACGGTTCTCTCCAATCTATAGGTTAAGTGGAGGTTTACGAAGGTTCTATTAGGCTATTAGGGACAACCCACTGAGCAGGTTAATAATAAACAGTACATATTGAATCAGCTAATGAATAAGCGAGGTTCTGCTGGTGACTGTTATCATTTATAAGCATGGTGTCATGATATTAAATAGACTGAGTCCCACTGATTCAGACGAATGGTATCTCTAATTTTCCCCCAACGTTACAAAAAGATATTCGCTGTGCGGAAGCTCAAAAAGTAAAAATATTTGTGCGCAATATTTGTGTACGCACGCCGAATAAAGGTAGATAGATATCTGTGCGCACTGTTGCAATGTGCATGTGCGCAGTCAACGGGCTGCGTGCGCCTGACCCGCGCAGCCTAGAGTGAACACAGTTGAAGATTCTATTTTAGATGCTAGCTAGGAATTCATACGTGTTTGTTGCAAGTCAAGATAACACTCAGACAAAAAAACTTAAATAAAAAAAGAAAAACTTAAAAAAAAAAACCCACATCTGTAGAGAAAATAAAATTTTATTGTTTTTTTTTTTTCAAACTTATCAGTAGATTTCTATTTTTAAAAAATTTAAGTTGATAAATGAGCACCTGGTGAGGCTGTTGTTGTTGCTGTTGTTGTTGTTGCAGAAGTTAGTCCTGGTGGTAGGTTTAGCAGCACCTAGATTATGTGAGTTTTTTTTGTATAGGTTTGTGTTTTTGTTGGGTTTGTGTGTTTGTTTGGTTTGAAATAGTTTGTAGGTTTGCTTGGTTTATATGTTTGTTTGGTTTATAATCGTATTTATGATTGTTAGGTTTTGCATTTTTGTTTGGTTTGCATGTTTGTTTAGTTTGCATGTTTGTTTGGTTTGCATGTTTGTTTGGTTTGTATATTTTGTTTAGTTTGTATATTTGTTTGATTTTTAATAGTTTGTATGTTTGTTTGGTTTGTATGATTGTTTGGTTTGTGTGTGTTTGGTTTGCATATTTGTTTGGTTTGTATAACGGGGATGAATTAGATTACATGGCCCTCTCAACGCATGGGGGGGAAGGGAGGGCTTATGCTAATCAATTATATACATTTCATTCGTTTGATAAGGTTGATGTTGGCCCCCTTAGCTAGGCGACCATGCAGTTAAGAAGGGCCACCTTCAAGAGTTAATGGTAATAGACTTCCCCGAAAGATACCTTTAACAGGGACCCTCCCCCCCCCCCTTCCACAATTCTCTGGCCAATGCTACCGTGCAATCAACACCAGAGCTGTTATTGTTTACTGTAAACATCCGTTTAATGTTTAGTGCTAGTTAACTAGTGATGATTTACTATTCACTGGGATATATGTCCATCAAATTGCTACCCTTGTACCGCTTGACCTCTCCACCCCATCCCCCGGGCCAGTGTACGTAGAGGCCACGGCGCGGGTGAACTTTGAACAGCTCCAGCATGGACGTAATTATGACGTCACGACCAGGTGAAGACGACTGGAGATAATAGACTGAAACCTTTACTGGGCTCTGGTCAGTGCTGAACTTCAGTTAAGGCATCAATCAGACGGACAGGTCATTTGGGGCCCGAAATCTCATTCGATTTCATTACCGGAACGTGACGTCATCGATGGGGATTACGTCTACGGTAAATTGAATTTTATTATTCAATTAGCTTTGATGCCAAATAAGTTTTTTTTGTATTGATCATATTAGACAGTCTTAAAGTAATGATATTAATTGTGTTCAATATTGAACATATGTGTCTTTGTTAAACACTGAAATCGACTGGTGATTAAACACCAACGCTCACAATTTACCTAGTCTAAACACTGTATGTGTTCTAAAAACTCTATGTGTTCTAACACTCTACTCTATGTGTTCTAAACACTCTATACATGTATGTACTACACACTCTATGTGTTCTAAACACTCTATGTGTTCTAAACACTCTATGTGTTTTAGAACAGCGTTAGGCTGAATTTTTCAAACGCCGGGCCACATTGGATTCTGAAAATTGACAAAAAGGCCCGCATTAAAAGAAGATGGAGTGTTAATATGACATAGTCTAAATTAAACAACAGAGTCATTGATGCGTGACAACAGAGTCATTGATGTGTTACAATAGAGTCATTGATGCGTGGGGGAGGCAGTGTGCGGGCGACTTGACCTGACGGGCCGGACGATACCAGTTGACCTTAGTGGGCCCATGCTACTTGACTGAAGTCACAGGTGTGCATATATGCTGGTCACACTGCTACGCATTAGTGAACTCTCAAACAGACGATGGTAATCACAGAGACACACACACACAATAACTGACTCACACAGAAGCACACACACAATAACTGACTCACACAGAAGCACACACATAATAACTGACTCACACAGAAACAAACACACAATAACTGACTCACACAGAGACACACCCACACACACAATAACTGACTCACACAGAGACAAACACACAATAACTGACTCACACACACACAATAACTGACTCACACAGAGACAAACACACAATAACTGACTCACACAGAGACACACACACACAATAACTGACTCACACAGAGACAAACACACAATAACTGACTCACACAAAAGCACACATAATAACTGACTCACACAGAAACAAACACACAATAACTGACTCACACAGAGAGACACACACACAATAACTGACTCACACAGAGACAAACACACAATAACTGACTCACACAGAGACACACACACACACAATAACTGACTTACACCGAGACAAACACACAATAACTGACTCACACAGAAGCACACACACACACAATAACTGACTCACACAGAAGCACACACATAATAACTGACTCACACAGAAGCACACACATAATAACTGACTCACACAGAGACAAACACACAATAACTGACTCACACAGAAGCACACACACAATAACTGACTCACACAGAAGCACACACACACACACACAATAACTGACTCACACAGAAGCAAACACACAATAACTGACTCACACAGAAGCACACACATAATAACTGACTCACACAGAAACAAACACACAATAACTGACTCACACAGAAACACACACGCAATAACTGACTCACACAGAAGCACACACACAATAACTGACTCACACAGAAACAAACACACAATAACTGACTCACACAGAAACACACACACATAACTGACTCACACAGAAGCACACACACACTTACCAGGCTATAAACTTTGGTCTTCGAACAGTTTTGATTTGAATCACGGAAGAAGAATCGTCACGAATCTTAACTCTGGGGACACAGAAACAATGGATTTGATGTAAATCACTGAATCGATAAAATATATAAAAAAAAGTTTATCTGATTCGATAATACATTATGTCAGCCAATTAATGAAAGGGGGGGGGTCATGGCACATTGATCTTTGTAATTTACATGCATAATGTATCAGGTAATGAATCGGGTGAGTGAATCAAAGTCGGATACAAGGTTTGCTGGCTCACAGTAGTGAGTGAATCATTGGACGGATCGGTTGTGACGGGTATTTTCTTTATTTTTCAATGCATCCATTTACTTTGTGAAATGATTGTGTGTACATGTTGTGTGTACATGTAGTGTGTACATGTTGTGTGTACATGTTGTGTGTACATGTTGTGTGAAATGATTGTGTGTACATGTTGTTTGTACATGTAGTGTGTACATGTTGTGTGTACATGTTGTGTGTACATGTTGTGTGAACATGTTGTGTGTACATGTTGTGTGTACATGTAGTGTGTACATGTTGTGTGCACATGTTGTGTGCCCATGTTGTGTGAACATGTTGTGTGCCCATGTAGTGTGCCCATGTAGTGTGTACATGTAGTGTGTACATGTAGACTGTACATGTTGTGTGTACATGTTGTGTGTACATGTTGTGTGTACATGTAGTGTGTACATGTTGTGTGTACATGTTGTGTGCCCATGTTGTGTGCCCATGTAGTGTGCCCATGTAGTGTGAACATGTTGTGTGCCCATGTAGTGTGTACATGTAGTCTGTACATGTTGTGTGTACATGTTGTGTGTTTATACACCATGAAGACATAACGAGGTGATGCTGTCTTTTAGATGGAATATAAAAAGAACATCTTTGCAGCCCTCCATACCCAAGTAGGAGTGGGCCCATCAATGCCCTCGTCGGAGTGGGCCCATCGATACCCCCATCTCTCCCCCCACACACATTCCCACAATGATATCAATAATGAGCACTGGCATGGAGATGTAACGCTCCCCCCCCCCCATAGGGCACTTGTGACAGCTGTCAATGTATCACTTTCCACACGAGATGTGACAATATATCACAACGCAACATTAGGTTCAAACTCGTTCAGACAACAGCGGGGGGGGGGGGGGAATGGGGGTGGTGGTGGAGGAGGGCAGAGGAGGTCGTTATTATCGAACCAGAACGTAACAGCGACGTATAGCGAAGCAAATGGAGCGAATTTCTACGTGACTTAATGCACAATCTCTCTCCTGAGTTTGAAGATTTTATTACTTCTACCGGTACATGCTTCGCCATCTTTGTTTTTGTTTCTTTCCTTTCAGTGTATTGGTTAAAAAAATTTTTCATTTCAACTTTAAGTTCAACTTTTTTTGAATTCAGTCTAACCTTTGATTTTAGTTTTGTTGTATATTTTATTTCATTTTTTTTTCTAGCATATGGTTGAACATTTTATTGCAACATTTAGTGGAACATTTTAGTTCAACATTTAATACATCTATATATATATACATTAAAACATGTGTAGCTAATGTAAAATACTCTCACAGGGTCTGAACGCAGTGGGTATCAGGTTCAATCCCCAGCGTGCCTTGTCACCTATCTATGTCTCCCGTGGTGCATCCATGGTCATTGCACTATCGGGTATGGTGGGAATACCGACCCATTAGTGATTTACCGGATCTGAGAGAAGAATGTCTCATCCTTTCACGGGATTTACTTTCGAGATGTAAGGGATATAGTCAGGAGTATAGGGACTCGTTAACACCACTCCATATCTTTCACCCACCAACTCTCTCTCTCCCTCCCCCCCTCCCCCCCTCTCTCTCTCTCCGCCTATTGTTTGTTTCACCCCTTATCATTCCGACTTTAACACCAGAGCCTGTGCGATACCAATCTACAAACTTTTATGGGATCTCAAGTTAGATTCGGCACTCCGCCCACACAACAATGTGACGTGGCAATGACATAATCAGACCGCCACTTTCGATGACGTCATGAGATAAGTCCTTGGTTGACGATCTTTGGTAGGAATTTCGACGTCAGTTAAAAATTGAAATGATTACAGAAAGTGACGTCACCTCAGCCATCAAACTTTACAACAATAAATCTCATAGGATAGTCGCGAAGATTTTGTGGAGAATTAAAACACACCCTCAGGTTAAATGCGAACTGGGGGGGGGGGGTGTGTCAGTGTTTTAAATGGTCAACTCTTGTCCATGTTTAAATAGCCTGGTCAGCCAGTGGTCAGTATGGTCAGTAATAAAAAAAAAGCTGAAATAATTGGTCAACCGAGACTTACGGTCTTACTCTATGTGTGTGGGCGTTTTGTCTGTTGCGCTGTTGTATTTATCTATCACCCCCACTCCCTACCCCCGCCATGCTATCAACTTGATTATAAAAAATCAGTGCCTTTTTTCGCGCACGTGAGGTCGTTGGACGTCACATGACATGCAGTGAGACGGTTTGACATGAGGAGTGTGACATGAGATAAAGATGACATCGGAGAATGTTGACATCCTCAGATAACTCACAGCAGATAAAACATTAGATAACGGGGTTGTGGAATAATGTGACATCACATAACGTTGGACACAGGGCTGGCACCAGCGAACATCTTGCCACCAGCCAAGAGACTCTCCACGGATCGATCATACAGTCACCGTCCATGGCTAAAGGAAGCAGGCTACTCGACTTGACGGGGCCGCCCCCCTCAGACCAGGGGGGGCTACTGACTCGTGTTCGGGTTGCGAACCCCCCCCCTATCTCCCTTTCCTATGATCGACTGTATGACACCAGACTAAGAGACACCTGATTATTTGATATCCGACGTGATATCGTTGAACTATATGACATCAGTGTACATGACATCAGTCTACATGACATCAGTCTACATGACATTCCACAATATAATATCGTACTAAATATAATCAGACTCTATGAAATGAGACTCTGTGACATCAGGCTACATGACATCAGACTCTATGACATCGGACTCTATGACATCAGACTCTATGACATCAGACTCTATGACATCAGAATCTATGACATCAGACTATCTGTCACCAGACTATATAACACCAGACTCTATGACATCATACTATATGACAGGAGATAAATCTGCATAACATATCGACATAAATACATAGATGACATTCATTAGGCCGTCGCTGTTATTTGAAAATGTTTCAAACATCAAATATGTTAAATGTGTGTTTATGTTTTTGAGCCTGCGATACTCAATTTGAGTGAACTTTATTTCATTGCAATCTATGATTGAACTAACGGTCAACATGAAACAGAAATCTGAACAAATAAAATAAACCGCCAAACTCGTAAACCGCCAAACTCGTAAACCGCCAAACTCGTAAACCGCCAGATTCGTAAACCGCCAGATTCGTAAACCGCCAAACTCGTAAACCACCAAACTCGTAAACCGCCAAACTCGTAAACCGCCAAACTCGTAAACCGCCAGACTCGTAAACCGCCAAACTCATAAACCGCAAAACTCGTAAACCGCAAAACTCCAGAAAATGCAAAAAAATAAAATTAAAAAAACCCTCGTACTTTTAAAAAAAAAGCTGTCATGAAAATTTTGATTCTGAACTGATACAATTTTTTTTGTATCACTTTTAATTAAAATTAGCCATTTTTTTTTGTTTTCAATTTAAAAAAAAAATGAAGAAAAGAAAGAGGGGATAGAAAGATATTTATATCTTTTGTTTAAAATTAAAAATCTGGGGATTGAACCCAAACGATATCTGTTGAGTTGTGTCGTCTTACCAACATTATGGGCATATAACTTTCAAGGTCCTACTACTTCTTACATAATACATATATTTACTATCGATATTCAAAGCTGTATTCGACTACGAAACGATATCGACTTTTTCTTGTACTCATCTCAGATCTGTATTTGGCTCACCATCCATATCATCCTCTTGCACGTTTTCCACCTTTTTAAATTTACCTTCCCAAATTTGTAACAAGTTTGTAACAAGTTTGTAACAAGTTTGTAACACTGCTGTTGATTGGTTGCTGTCCACGATGCCGTAGTTTTATTTTTTTTTTCGGTTTGTTTATTGCTGAAAAATCAGCAAGTCAAAGTTTCCCCTCCATTATCCACCCAACTTTTAATCTAGAAACTGTATCAACAATCTCTGACCACTTGACAATAACCGATAGTTTCCTTTAAACGGAGTGCTGTCTAAGAGAGCAATATTTGACGTCATGGGAGACACACAGGTTATTTTATTTTCAAATTTCATTTGGCATCGCAGTTTGTGTCTAAAAATAGATTTTCTGTTTGTTACATGTTTTATCAGTGTGAAGAAAGTTGACTTTAATGTTTTGAATGTTTGTGGTAATGTATGTGTGTATTTGTGTACATGTACAAGTGTATGTTTGTGGTAATGTCTGTGTGTATTTGTGTACACGTGTATGTTTGTGATACAAGTGTATGTTCAGATGTATGAATTATTTATTTACATACCTGTTATTGAGCACATATTTATATCTATCTATCTATATATCTATCTATCGATCTATCTATCTATCCATCCATCCATCCATCCATCCATCCATCCATCCATCCATCCATCCATCCATCTATCTATTTATCTATCTACCTATCCATATATCTATCTATCATCTATCTAATTTATCTATGTCTGCATGCCTGCCTGCCTTGTCTGTCTGTCTGTCTGTCTGTCCATCTGCCTGTCTGTCTATTTATTTTCTCTGTCTGTTTTTTTGTCTTTTCGGTCTATTTATTTATTTCTCAGACTCTATCTTCCTTTGTTGATACCCACTATGTAGGTCTATTCTTATAACTAAGACAATAAAAAATGTCTGTATATCGTACCCTTATGTCTCCCTATTTATCTTTTAGAAAATATGTCTGTCTGTGTGTGTTGCCTTTCTTTAGTTGAAACAACAACAGCCACAAATACAATGCAACACTTTCATACTGAATATAAAACATTAGTTTCTAGGACTGACTCCTCTCTGCAAAACCACTTTCTTATCATTGTAATAACTTAGAAAAAAACCAAAAAAAAACATTTTAAAAAAACCTAGATTAACAACTGATTTCATTATCCGCCTGTGCATTAGTCTGTCTAAAAAAGCGTATGACTTTATCACGTAACACGGTTCGCAATTTTTTAAGTTGTTATTATTTTTTTTTTGAAGAGAAAGGTTGAAGATGCTGCAGTAGTGTTTAGACTTGTGACAATATCGTTGTGTTCCAGCTGTGCACTCTCTCGGCCATCGTATCTTTCCCACCGTCAATGCAGCTGCACGAAAACAATGTTTATGTTAATGCGCACTTAAATGATTTATTTCTAGCCCAGAATTCACCGCGAAATGGTGTGGAAAATGTCTGGAATATTTTCCCGTCGTCTCAGAAGACATAAGACATTTCCTTAAAAACAAAAAAGAGTAAACATTTGCATGCCTTAACGTGAAATTTAAAATTATCCAAACAAACATAAAAAAAGTAAAAAAAAAAATATTGGCATCGAGTAGTTTAAGAAAATTTCTAAAACTCTTGTATAAAAAATAAACACAAATTGTATATATCTTTTTAAAACCCAATCGCCGTGAAGCTTTTTTAGCGACTCTAATTGTTCTAGTTCTTATTTCTATTGGTCAGAATATGGACCTGGTTATCACGTGATGCAGTCAATATTCTGTACACAGACAACTTTTTTTTGTTTCAAAGTCTGAAATAAAAGAACAGATAAAAGGAACGTATCATTACTCCTAGCGCAATACGCTAAGCTGCAAGTAATTGCTGTGTACATTAAGGATTTAACTCCCCTGTGGAATTCTTCTTTCTCCTGGCCGTGTCTCTTGTCCGGGGGCTCCTGGCTCCCCTTATGCTCACAGCCTTATCCCCAGCCTGACCACGGATACAATGAGTTATTCGCCCCCCTCCCCCCACACACAGCCATTCTAGCCAGATTTTTAGAAATCCTTTTTATTGACATTTTCTCTCTCTCTCTCTCTCTCTCTCTCTCTTCCTAAGATCAGTTTATTATATATTTTTTTAAAGCTCTTTACAGACAGAAACTATTTATAGCAGCACCAACATTCTTGTCTTGCATTGAAATATTTAAAAAAAATATTTCTTTTTCTTAACAAAATAAAATTCAAAACATAATTAAAAAATAAAATACAACGAACAATTTTTTTGATTTTGTTGTTGACAGATTTTTCGCCCCAGATTTTTTTGTCAGAAAATTCGTTTCACCTTGTAAGAATGTTTGACAGAAAGTCTGAACTCAGACAGACTTTTGTCGAAGTGCAGATTTTATACATGCACTGTAAGACATTATAATATTACCCTCATGCAGTATATCATTTACATCACAGTATGTCATTTACATCACAGTATGTTATCTACATCACAGTATGTCGTTTACATCACAGTATGTCATTTACATCACAGTATATCATTTACATTACAGTATATCGTTTACATCTCAGTATGTCATTTACAACACAGAACGTCATTACAACAACGTAAGTAAAACATTAAAGTAAGCCACAGATAAAAAAAAATTAGCGAAGTCGACAGGTTTTGACCTGAGATGTATGTCATTTACAGCAATGTATTTCATGCACAAAACCACACGTCATTTACAACGCAGTAGGTTATTTGCACTACAGTATTACATTTACAAAGAGGGATGTCATTTACAACACGGCATGGCACTAACAACACGGCCTGGCATTTACGACATGGTATGTCATTTACTACATAAAGTGTCATCACAGCACAATGCCATTTACAGCTATTGGTGAGACATCCCTAGATTTACCAAAAATACGCACAAAATGGCTGTTCATTACACAGTGCAAATAATCTGTGCACAAATGTAGCATTTGAAGTGAGTGTTTTATAGGCATGTGTTGAGTGACAGCCATTGTGATACATATGTGTTGAGTGACAGCCATTGTGACACACACATGTGTTGAGTGACAGCCATTGTGACACGCATGTGTTGAGTGACACCTATTGGGACGACACACGTGTTGAGTGACAGCCATTGTGGCACACACGTGTTGAGTGACAGCGATTGTGACAGACATGTGTTGAGTGACAGCCATTGTCACACACATGTGTTGAGTGACTGATTTAACAGATAAATGAAGCTACCACCATCATATATATGGGAATGGATGGTCGTGCGGTAAATCGCTCAACTGTCACTGGTTTGATCTCCGGTGAGGACTAATGGATATTTCAGGTTCAAGTCCCCCCGTGTTGCCTCCATTCTTATTGCACCATAGGCTCTGGTTGGGATGAAAGAATGGGAACATAAAAATCGTCCCATTAAAGGTTTATAGAATTTCATCTCCTCCATTAGACAAGGGACTTCACACACTCATTTCATATAATTATATTCTTAGCACTGCTCATTAACAGATTCAGTTGTAAAATTACAAGCCTAAGTGATTTTATTTAAGTGACATGCAAGGTGTATAACAGGTTAAGTTTTCGAGTAGCATAATACTTGAGAAGTGCGTGTAATTTTTTTTTAATGCATAAGTTGGTAAATTTGTGTGTGTGTATGTTTGTGTGTGTTTTGTGCATTAGAGTGGTGGTCATTTATAGAGCCACACTTATACTTTATAGAGCCACGCTTATACTTTATAGAGCCACTCTTATACTTTAAAGAGCCACACTTATACTTTATAGAGCCACGCTATACTTTATAGAGCCACGCTATACTTTATAGAGCCACACTTATACTTTATAGAGCTACACTTATACTTTATAGAGCCACACTTATACTTTATAGAGACACACTTATACTTTATAGAGACACTAGTTGCAAGTACCCGGCTTTGCCCGGGTTTAAAATAAGGTTTTCTGTTTACCTTCTGTTTTCTCCCTACCCCCTCTCTCCCTTCCTCTCTCTCTCCCTCCCTCCCTCCCCCTCTCTCCCTTTCCCTCCCTCCCTCCCTCTCTCAAATCTCTCTTCGTCCCTCTCCCATCTCCCTCTCTCCCCTCTCCCCCCGTCCATCCTCCTCCCTCCTCCTTCCCTCTCTCTTCCTCCCTGTCCCCTCTTTCTCTTTATCTCTTCCTCCCATTTCTCCCATCCTCTCCCTCTCTTCTTCCCTCCCCTCTCTCTCCCTCCAACCCCTCTCCCCCTCCTTTCTCCCTCCCTCCCCTTTCCACCTCTCTCTCCCTCCCCCTCTCTTCCCCTTCCTCCCTCCCTCATTCCCTCTCTCCCTCCCTGCCCTCCTCACTTTTTATCTCACTCCCTCCCTCTCTCCCTCCCTCTCCTCTCTCTCCCTCCCTTCCTTTCTGTCTGCCTCTCCCCTGCTCCCTCTCCCCCTGCTCCCCCTACTCCCTCTCCCATCTCCCTCTCTTCCCCTCCTTTTCTCCCCCCTGTCCAGCCCCTCCCTCCTCTCTACCCCTCCCGCCCTCTCTCTCTCTCTCTCTCTCTCTCTCTATCTATGTATATATATATATATATATATATATATATATATATACTTATTATTATGGTTTCACACTTCTTCTAAAATCCTTCTTCATTCCTTTACCTTCCTCAAACTGTACACATCAGAGAGCATGAAAAAACATCAACAATTCTTTGCATCACAAAGGCACAATACAGCACCAGCGCGCAAGTTCTATTAGATCATAGGGAAATGACGTCAAAGAGGAATTTTATTTATGGCGCCGTCGAGATTACTTTAATATAGTAAAATACTAAAATAAAAAAAAAATTAATTACAATTAAACTACCCATCGATATGAAACGAAACCTGTCCTATAACCTTCCCCATGTAATTATGTGTATGTGTGACAAATTTCACGTTATTTGTTTGTCTGGATCTTGAGTTATAAGGGAACAGACAGACAGACAGACAACGAATGCGTCTTATAAGTATAGAGATACTGAAATAAAAAAAAAATAATTACAATTAAACTACCCATCGATATGAAACGAAACCTGTCCTATAACCTTTCCCATGTAATTATGTGTATGTGTAACAAATTTCACGTTATTTGTTTGTCTGGATCTTGAGTTATAAGGGAACAGACAGACAGACAACAAATGCGTCTTATAAGTATAAGAGACACTTATACTTTATAGAGACACACTTATACTTTATAGAGACACACTTATACTTTATAGAGACACACTTATACTTTATAGAGACACACTTATACTTTATAGAGACACACTTATACTTTATAGAGACACACTTATACTTTATAGAGGCACACTTATACTTTATAGAGACACACTTATACTATATTGTATGGTGAACACCAGGAGATGCCGCCTTAGAAAGAACTGGACAGTCAACATTAATGAATGGACTGGACAGTCAACATTAATGAATGGACTGGACAGTCAACATTAATGAATGGACTGGACAGTCAACATTAACGAATGGACTGGACAGTCAACAGTAACGAATGGACTGGCCAGTAAACAGTAACGAATGGGCTGGACAGTCAACATTAATGAATGGACTGGACAGTCGACATTATTAAATGAACAGGACAACGAAAAGGAGATTCTTAATACGGCACTGTCCCTATAGCCCACTAGTCTACCCCTACCCCCCCCCCCCCACACACACACACTCCCCTACCAGACAAATTAAGTCGATTAATGATAATGACCTAATTCATTATCAAGAATTAGTGAAGACACACAAAACCATATTAAAAGTGAAGACTGGCTCATAGAAAGCCGCAGACAACTGAACAGAGAGCCACAAGTTAGGACCACCCCTACTCTCCCCTCCCCCACCCAGGGAGTGTGTATTTGTGTGTGTGCTCACTGATGACGTAAATAACAGCAGACCGAATTACTCTGAGAGAGAGTCAATCCAACAGTACGTTAAGTTACGTAACCTAGCTGCTTCTGTATGACCACTCGCTGTGCAAACAAAAACATCATGTCCAGCTAAAGTCCAGCTAGTGGTCAAGATTAGTGGCCAGTTCAGCGGTAAAGCGATTTTTCATTCTGTCGCTCCGAGAAATCGATACCGTGGGTATTGATTTTGTCGTAAAGCAGCCAATTTGATCTGATCGAGATAACTCCAGTAGAGTTCAACAGTGACCAGCATGCTTTACGCACTCACACACACACCAACACACACACACTGGCGCATACACAGACACACACACACTGGCGCATACATACTTATTAGCGAAGTATTTGTATGCTCAAAAATATCTATCTATCTATCTATCTATCTATCTATCTATCTATCTATCTATCTATCTATCTATCTATCTATCTATCTATCTATCTATCTATCTATCTATCTATTTATCTATCTATCTATCTATCTATCTATCTATCTATCTATCTATCTATCTATCTATCTATCTATCTATCTATCTATCTATCTATCTATCTATCTATCTATATATCTATATATCTATATATCTATCTATATAACTGCCTATCTATCTATCGCTCTATCTATCTATCTATCTATCTATCTATCTATCTATCTATCTATCTATCTATCTATCTATCTATCTATCTATCTATCTATCTATCTATCTATCTATCTATCTATCTATCTATCTATCTATCTATCTATATAACTGCCTAAATATCTATCGCTCTATCTATCGCTCTATCTATCTATCTATCTATCTATCTATCTATCTATCTATCTATCTATCTATCTATCTATCTATCTATCTATCTATCTATCTATCTATCTATCTATCTATCTATCTATCTATCTATCTATCTATCTATCTATCTATCTATCTAACTGCCTATCTATCTATCTATCTATATCTGCACGTTCATAACATTTTCAGATATTCCATTTGACATAGAATACAACAAAAAAAAAAACTTGCAGGAAATGACGTAATCAATATTGAATGTCTATTTTTGTCTTCCCTCACTTCGATTGTTCCATGTTGGACGGAAATGTCATTGTTCAGTAATAATGGTGTACGGATAGTCTTTTAGCAGCTTAGTTTAAAGAGAGTTGCATTCAAAAGTTAAATAAACAGTTATATTTTTGGCTCGTTCCAGACTGGAACCAAAAAACCAAGAAAGGAGGGTGTTGGTGGTGGTTGGGGGTGGGGGGGGGGAGAGGGAGGGGGTAGAGCATGTAACTAAGACGAGATGTTTTGGCGGGTAGAGCACACTTTGTATTCAGTGCACACATACATGACAGGTTCTCAGTCTATTGGGAGAGACATCTGGAGATAGATATAAATGTTACCCTACATATCTGGATGGGTCTATCTAATGTACCCAGAAGCGCCGAGAGCCAACAAGGGCCCCAGGGCAGGACATCATTGCGGGCCCCTTAATAAACAATGAGTCGTGAAAAAATTGACATGGTCGGGGCGGCCGGGCCCCCTTACAAATGCGGACCCCCTGGCAATGACCCCCCTGTCCTCCCTCTCGGTTTGCCTGAATGTACCTACCTACCTATCTACCTACCTATCTACCTACCTATCTACCTACCTATCTACCTACCTATCTACCTACCTATCTACCTACCTATCTACCTGCCTACTTACCTACCTACATACCTATGTACGTACATATCTACCCACCTATCTACCTACTTACCAACCTACCTACCTACTTACCTACCTACCTACCGATCGATCTGTCTGTCTATCTACGCACCTGTGGTGATCTTAGAAGAATAAGATTTGTTACCGAAAGTGGGCTATTTTCGGAAGTTTAAGGGAATGAGCAACTATTAGGGTGATAAAATGAATTAGTGAAGGGGAAATACACCCAATGGCGTAGTGCGAGTACTGCTGTTGTGAACCTCGCAGGGCGCCGAAGTAGGAAGGTGCACCGAAAAAGGTTTGTTAAATGTTTTTTTTTTTGCATTCGTCTGATTGGTAAAAGGGCACCATAAATGTAGCTCGCACAGGGCGCCAGAATATCTAGCTACGGCTCTGGAGAAATCAGAATTGGGATAGGAGAGAATCTTTTCAGGTATCGGAATGGAGCATAAAATGTAACCTATTTTCGAGCGTCCCGTTATAGCTGATTGCTGCATATATGTATGGGCTGATAGCTGTATATCTATTTATGGGCTGATAGCTGTATACATCTATGGGCTGATATATGTCTATATCTATGGGCTGATAGCTGTATATATCTATGGGCTGATAGCTGTATATATATGTATATCGGCTGAATAGCTGTATATATGTATGGGCTGATTGCTGTATATATCTATGGGCTGATAGCTGTATATATCTATGTGCTGGTAGCTGTATAAATCTATGGGATGATAGCTGTATATATCTATGTGCTGATAGCTGTATATATATATATATATATATATATATATATAGGCTGGTTGCTGTATATATCTATGGGCTGATAGCTGTATATATCTATAGGCTGATAGCTGTCTATATATCGGAATCAGAAAACTGTACTGACACGAATATCGAATTCTAGTTTGAACTGGCTCTTTCAAAACCAACGGTACTTTTCTCTTAGAAAACAGACTGACCCTTCCGGACATAAAACTGGACCTCGCGTAATAAGTCTGCAACATGGTCAGGTTTTGACCCCAGATGACCCCCCCCCCCCCGCAAAACCAGTAACAGAGGTAACAATAAAACTGTCTTACTGACCAGCGGTAGTGGACGGAGATGAGGGTCGTGGTGGGGGGTGGGGGAGATTAATGACTGGCTGCCGTGACCAGCGAAAGGACAAGGGGAGACAACGACCAATTACAGTAACGAATTATCTGTCCCTGATGACGACAGAGAGAGACCAGACCGGTGGAGATTAATAATCCTTGGACACTCACGACGGTCAGGCGTAAAGCACATTCTTCGCTACACGTTCATTTATTTTTAACCGTTACAGATCTTGAAGATTTTTTGCCATGGTTACACTGCATTGGCTGTCACTGTCACAAGTGGCCCTGTCATAATTGACATTGTCATGAGTCTCACTGGCATGAATGGAAGCGGATGTCTGGCAGGAGCAATAGATAGTGAAACAACGACGTGTCGTCTGCTAGCTAATACAAGGAGTTTGAAGTGAATAGGTTCAACTCATTCATGATAACAGCGTTTGAATGACAGAAGTCATGACTTGTCAGATCCATCCATCCATCCATCTATCTATCTATCTATCTATCTATCTATCTATCTATCTATCTATCTATCTATCTATCTATCTATCTATCTATCTATCTATCTATCTATCTATCTATCTATCTATCTATCTATCTATCTATCTATCTATCTATCTATCTATCTATCTATCTATCTATCTATCTATCTATCCGTCCGTCCGTCCGTCCGTCCTTCCGTCCGTCCGTCCGTCCGTCCGTCCGCCCGCCCGCCCGTCCGTCCGTCCGTCCGTCCGTCCGTCCGTCCGTCCATCCATCCATCCATCCATCCATCCATCCATCCATCCATCTATCTATCTATCTATCTATCTATCTATCTATCTATCTATCTATCTATCTATCTATCTATCTATCTATCTATCTATCTATCTATCTATCTATCTATCTATCTATCTATCTATCTATCTATCTATCTATCTATCTATCTATCTATCGGTCTATCTGTCTGTCTGTCTGACTGTCTGTCTTTACGTCGTTCTGTCTATCTGTCTTATCTAGGAGGTAAAAAAGATACATAGAGTCTAATACCAGTGTACAGAGGTAACGCACAGTTTACCAAATTTGCCTAATCCCACTTTTTAATTTTTCCCCCCTAAAAACCCCAAAATTTCCATCCTCGTTTTCTTTATGAAATCATTTTTGAAATCTTGTCTGATCCACCCCCCCTCCCACCCCTCATGGGATTCATTGTTTGCACTCTACCTGCCTACTAATGACGATGCCATTCACAATCAACCATTAAGGTCATCGCGTGTGATGTGACGTCATAGGTGAGCAGTCACGTGATGAGTGTCACACTTTCCAGGACTTTTTGCAATCACTCAAAAAAATAATAACAAATTATACCACTCCAATACATCCCTGATTGATGACCGTAGTTAGATGAAAACTTTTCTGGAAACCAAATTTTTTTTTTTTGTAAATTCTTTTTCCCTACAGGTTTTATTCACGCTTCACTGGTTGCACTCAGGTGAGATATGAAGTCGGCCCGAACGTTTATTTTTTCCCCCCTGGTCTGAAAACTCGCTGTAAAGTTGTCGTTATCAAAGGGAGGTAACCGTTCTATTCGCACACCGATTACGTCCCTTATTTAAGTTTCCCTTAAGCCCCTAAGGGCACACCGAGCGTCCTTTATGTGCCCCAACTATAGGAGAATCTAGCGAAATACTCAACTTATGGTCTTCCTTGATGTCTTGATTGAACATCAATTGGACGTCGTTATAATAAATTTACAATCGCACAGCGTCGTTATAATAAATGTACAATCGCCCAGCGTCGTTATAATAAATGTACAATTGCACAGCGCCGTTATAATAAAGCTACGAAAATCCTGACTAAAAAAATGTAAGAAAATTTCAAACCAGCTTTTTATTTATTGAATTTTTATTTTTATTCTAGGACCAAAAATTACATTTCATCAACAAACAAAGAAAAAAAAGAATTGGTTGTGGAAGAAGGTACAACAGACTAATCGATAAGGAAGAATTCACCCCCCCGCGCCCCTCCCCTTCCCCCCCCCCCGTCTTTCTGGTCGTTACTTTATTGACCCAGGTTAATTATTTGTGGACTTACAGAACAAGGGAAACTTTTGTACACGGGGCAGACGATGAAGTAAATAGAATTACCGGTGTTGTCCAAGTCCGTGACGTCATTGGGCGAGCCGTTATTGTGTCGCGTGCACGTGCGGGAGACCCCCCCCCCTCCGTCTGTCTAATCCCGTGCACGGGGGAAGTAAAAAAAAAAATATGTTTTTGAGTAAACTGTACATTTTTGTGACAGGAGGTGGATGTGAGTGACGTCACGAATAAACACGCTACATACTAAACGACACTTTAAAATGTCTTTATTCGAACGGTCATTTTCGAAGGCCCAATAAGTAACCCTTTAGAAAGACTTCATTCATATAGCTTGGATTCAAACCATCGCAGTTTGCTCCCCCCCCTCCAATTCCCACTCCTGCTCAATTTTCGACCTTCAATAAAACTCTTTCCATGTACATTTGAATCTGGAACCATGTCGGGGTGGCAGAGACCAGCCCCTCACAACGTCTGCTATGGAGATTAAAGGATTAAATCTTGTCTTCCCCTTCCAGAACTTAATCACTCCACACCCACACTCAAGAGTTCATTCCTTTTTAATGTTCTTCCTGTCGGTCTGTCTGTTGGTCTGTCTGCTTGTTCTTTTCTTTCAAGTTTTGTTTTATTCAAATAAAATAATTGCACACACAAGTTGTAGTTTCGGTCGGTGTGTGATGAAGTGAATTTATACGTAGAATTTGATTATATACAGAACTACATTTATATACAGAACTACATTTATATACAGAACTACATTTATATACAGAACTATCTGTACAGGAAATTAGATAGTGATCATGGTTATTCATAAATCGCTACGTTTATTCAAAAAAAAAATTCTAAACATGAACTGATTTTAAAAACAACACACACACACACATACACACATACATACATACACACATACATACACACACATACACACACACATACACACACACTTAATACATACACACACATACACATACACACACATACATACACACACATACATACTCAGACACATTCACACACATGCACACATACACACACATACACACATACACAAACACACACACATACACAAACACACACACAAACACACACACATACACACACACATAATACACACAGAGTGAGAGAAGGGGAGAGAGAGAGAGAGAGAAAAAAAAGAGTTTTTCCTTTAACAGTTCTGTATGGAATGAAATAAATTAAAGGTTTACAGTTCCAGGTTTTAAAAAATTGAAACAACTGCATAGAGATGTATCAAGTTTCACAAAATATCAACTGCATAGAGATGTATCAAGTTTCACAAAATATCAACTGCATAGAGATGTATCAAGTTTCACAATATATCAACTGCATAGAGATGTATCACGTTTCACAAAATATCAACTGCATGGAGATGTATCAAGTTTCACAAAATCAATACACACAAACATCATCCTAGAGTGGATACCACATATGTGTTTAAATTCATATCAAGTTTGTAAAACATGATTTTTTATGTGCACCTGGTGTTGTTTCTGTGTATGTGTGTGTGTGTGGGTTGGTGTTTGTGTGTAATCTTCTGTGTCCAGCTGCGTCGGAAAAGAGTCACGTGAACGCAAGAGCAATCTATTTATGGGTTTTACACACCTTTATTCTATGATATACCTGTCCACTTATAGAGCGTACACTAGGGTGATAACAAAAAAAATATTTTGATGAAACCACTTGCAATCGAGGAACTTTTATGTGTAATTTAAGAATATCAATCGCATTTTTGATTTTTTTAAAAAAAGTTCCCCCACCTACCCCTTTTTCGGAAGAAAAAAGTGAAAAAATATTTTTTTTTTTTCAAAAAAAAAAAGGACAAGTTTTTTTTTAGCTTAATTCAAACGAGTAATAATAATAATTAATCAACTTTTATTAACAAATAAGATACAGTTCAGTTAGTAATATGTACAGAATGTACAAGAAATGTGTAAAACATCTTGTTCATATGAACTTCAGATTCAAAAATTCAAAATTTCTCGATTTCGCATGAAGTTCCACCATCAGTTTTACAGCACGTTTTTTTCATTTTACCCTGATGAGTGAGGTAAACAGTTCATTGAAGGACGCTTTATTGTAGTGTTGCACATGGAATCAAGCAATTGCCCATTCATAGCAGATGAAGTTCCAAGCAGGAGCGAGGATGTTGCGCCACTCTGGTATCAGAAATAATGCTATAATAGTATATATCGCATGTGAGTTCCATCTTGCCTAGTGTAAATTTGGTAGCTTCTTCCAGCTAATGCGAGGCTAACGTGAAGTTGTTTTGTAATGACGATATGCTTGACATAATTCATAAAAAGAACTTGAAATCATTTCGCCATCCAGGGTTCTCGCCTGTGCTAACATCATCTGTCACAACGAGGCGGTAACCTAAAGAGTGGCATAGTTTTGTGTTAATTTGTCAATGAAGGAATAGTTGAGTTCTTGTTTGATCTTTGGTTCTTGAATAAGAAATTCATGACATGCTTCAGAAGGAGGTCGAGTACATGGTGCTGACAGTCAATATATTGTGGCTTCTGAAAGCCCTTGCTCAAGACATCACATTTAAGAGTACCGGGTTTTATTTCGGTTGTCATATTTTCAGCATAACTACTTGATACTCTTCCCCTTGCACTCTTTTTACCATCAAACTGGAGACAATAGGGTTCTTTGCTTTTTGAAAATTTTTGAAAATAATGAAAATTGTTATCACCCTAACGTACACACTAGTACGAATGGAGAGACTCATTGTAGTGTTAAACACATAATGTGGGGGTGGGGCGGGGAGAAGGGGGGAAGGGCTGGGCACGTTTCTCTACATCTGTTTAAATCATCTGATTTATTTCACACACACACACACACACACACCCTCCCCCAACTAACGGTCCCTCACACAGACATCGTCCCAGTTAACCCTTGCTGTAGTTCAATGAAATCATGTTTCTTCCCTTCCATTGTTTACATTCGATAATGTGCACCTAACCCGTGTGAGCTTATGAATTTATCTTGGTATAAAAATATATGTATTTGTGCATGCACTTCACTATGTTTGTGTTCATGAGTGCACAAGTGCACTCGAAGTTTGCTTTATTCTTTTTGTTTTTATTTTCGAGGTGCAAGGCTTTCGGAATAAAACAACTTCCTTTAATCACACACAAAGGGGGGGGGGAGGTGTAATCAATAATACAGACACTACAGATATGTCCGAGTTAAAGGTCAGGTCGTATTGATCAATGCCGACGATGGGGTTACGAGAAAGGGCGGAGGGAGCCGCTAAGGACGGAGATGAATATGATGAACTGTAATGACTGGCACCAACCTGCATACAAGTGTGTTCATTTGATTAACAAGCAATTAAGCCTGTTCCATTCTGGGCACAGGACGTGTTAGCGCATTTTCGTGTTATGTATCAGTACGTTTGTTAGCTTTCAGTAAATATTTGTAAATTTTGGAAATGTTTATAAATTCAATTGTGTAATGCATATATCTGTAAAAAAATATTATAAAGACGTTTCTTTATATTGGAAAAAAAAATTATTTTCTCTTAAATCTAACTATAAGTGGTTTGTGGTTACTGAAATAGGACTCATAATTGAAAACATTCGAAATTGTATTCATTTAATCGTCCGAAAACTCCGTCACTTGTTGCATAGCTCTGATACTTTCAATTAAACTCAGAACACAAGCTTACTATTTCATTTGATGAGTTTCTTAATAAATCTTTGGTGAAACTACGTGCTGCAGTATTTCGCACCTAATGAATGGGTTATTCAACGTACAAGGTGTAGAATGGGGCTATATATATAATATACTAGTTGCAAATACCCGGCTTTGCCCGGGTTTAAAATAAGGTTTTCTGTTTACCTTCTGTTTTCTCCCTACCCCCCCCCTCTCGCTTCCTCTCTCTCTCCCTCCCTCCCTCCCCTCTCTCCCTTTCCCTCCCTCTCCCTCCCTCTCCCTCCCTCTCTCCCATCTCCCTCTCTCCCCTCCTTCTCTCCCACCGTCCATCCTCCCTCCCTCCTCCTTCCCTCTCTCTCTCCCTCACTGCCCCCTCTTTCTCTTTATCTTTTCCTCCCATTTCTTCCATCCTCTCCCTCTCTCCTTCCCTCCCCTCTCTCCCTCCCTAACCCCTCTCTCCCTCCTTTCTCCCTCCCTCCCCTTTCCACCTCTCTCTCCCCCTTCCTCCCTCCCTCATTTCCTCTCTCTCCTCTCCCTGCCCCCTCACTCTTTATCTCTCTCCCTCCCTCTCTCCCACCCCCTCTCTCTCTCCCTCCCTCCCCTCTCTATCCCTCCCTCCCTCCTACCCTCCTTTCCTCTCTCTCCTCCTGCTCCCTCTATCTCTCTCTCTCTTTATCTTTCTCTCCCTCCCTCCCTCTCTCTCTCTCTCTCTCTCTCTCTCTCTCTCTCTCTCTATATATATATATATATATATATATATATATATATATATATATATATATATACACTTATTATTATGGCTTCACACTTCTTCTAAAATCCTTCTTCATTCCTTTATCTTCTTCAAACTGTATAAATCAGAGAGCATGAAAAAACATCAACAATTCTTTGCATCACAAAGGCACAATACAGCACCAGCGCGCAAGTTCTATTCGATCATCGGGAAATGACGTCAAAGAGGAATTTTATTTATGGCGCCGTCAAGATTACTTTAATATAGTAAAATACTAAAATAAAAAAAATTAATTACAATTAAACTACCCATCGAGATGAAACGAAACCTGTCCTATAACCTTTCCCATGTAATTATGTGTATGTGTAACAAATATCACATTATTTGGTTATCTGGATCTTGAGTTATAAGGGAACAGACAGACAGACAGACAGACAACAAATGCCTCTTATAAGTATAGAGATAAGCCACTTAGGAGCACTGAAGCCCGGCCCTCAGAAGTCCTATCGCGAAATGAACTTTTGATGTACACATGGCAGGCCAAGACCTACAAAATGATATATACATCATGGGTCTAGGACTTATGGTTGCTGAGATATAGGACGCTCTTTATTAATATAGCTTATATAGTAAAAAACGGTACTTTCTAAGTCCCCTTTTACCGCCCTCAGAGGTCAGATCGCGAAATGGAGAAAAGTCATTTCTTGGCAGGCCAAGACCTACAAAATGATATATACATCATGGGTCTAGGACTTATGGTTGTTGAGATCTAGGGTGATGACGGACAGACAGACAGACAGACAGACAGACAGACAAAACGGGGACAATAGAGCATTTTTTTTTCGAAAATGCTCTAAAAAAATAAAATACACTGTTATAGTTGACCGATTCATCGATCATATCAGTACATAAAAAAATCTCCAACGGAATAAATCATGCAAACAGTTTGGAATAAATAATTCTTTGGTTCCCATAAGTCAATCCTCATTGCAATGAATCACTTTTCAGTTCCAGTAAAATGCAATTACGTCAGAGCAATAAAATAAATCATCTAATCACTGCATTAATCATGCTTATTGGAACGTTCAGTGAAATCGGAATTGAACAGTACAGCATCCAGCCGCTGTCCCACTCTCTCCCCCCACCCTACCCCCGATTGAAATGATCAACGTAAGCCTCAAATGATACAACTGAACAAATCGAATGATGAAATCAATGAACAAATCGAAAGATGAAATCAATGAACAAATCGAACGATGAAATCAATGAACAAATCAAATGATGAAATCAATGAACAAATCGAATGATGAAATCAATGAACAAATCGAAGGATGAAATTAATGAACAAATCTGAAGATGAAATCAATGAACATATCTGAAGATGAAATCAATGAATGAACACACATACACACATACATAAATTATGGATTGATTTGAGATTGATTTTAGTAGATTAATTATCTCTAGGAATCGGAACAAGTTTATGGATGGCTGGTAGCACTGCTGGGCGGCTGGTAGCACTGCTGGGTGGCTGGTAGCACTGTTGGATGACGGAGGACTGAAAGACTGACTGGTGAGTTGGTTGGCTGTCTGAATGGTTGGATGTTTGAATGGTTGGATAATTAGATGGTTGGCTTATTGGGTGGTTGGCTGATTGAATGGTTGGATGATTAGATGGTTGGCTTATTGGGTGGTTGGCTGATTGAATGGTTGGATGATTAGATGGTTGGATGATTAGATGGTTGGCTTATTGGGTAGTTGTCTGATTGGATAGTTGGCTCATTGGAAAGGATTATCGACTGATTGGATGATTGACTGATTTGATGATTGGCTGATTACATTGTTGGCTGATTGGATGATTGGCTGATTGGATGTTTGGCTGATTAGATGATTCGCTGATTGGGTGATTGGCTGATTGGCTGATTGGATGATTGGGAGGTTGGCTGATTGGATGATTGGCTGATTGGGTGGTTGGCTGATTTGATTGGTGAGGAGAACACAAACACTGAGCCTTTTGTGCCGCCTTCATAACTGTTGAACCCATCTGTATCTCGGGGGTTGTATAGTGATCATAAGAACACATAAACTGGAGATACAGGTAAGTTAATATTACATACACATGCAACCTTGATGTCAAGATTATCGACAACAGATTTTTATAAATCCATAAATCATCTTTAAACATTTTTTTTAATTTAACACACAGCCATTTGTTACGAATACTTGATGTTTTTTAAAGTAACGTTTTCAATTTTTTTTAATGAATTTTAATAATCTGTTCGACTTATCAGAGCTATTGTATCCATAATTTTACAGGTGATTCAGTACACAACTGAAGTGGTGGCAGGTTGACATTGTTTGAGAATGAAATATTAAATCAAATAAGAAAATGATTTCAAAAAAAATTACTCTTAACACAGTTTTGTGTGCGTGCGTGTGTGTGTGCGTGTGAGTTGCTCATGATACACTCTATCTATCTATCTATCTATCTATCTATCTATCTATCTATCTATCTATCTATCTATCTATCTATCTATCTATCTATCTATCTATCTATCTATCTATCTATCTATCTATCTATCTATCTATCTATCTATCTATCTATCTATCTATCTATCTATCTATCTATCTATCTATCTATCTATCTATCTATCTATCTATCTATCTATCTATCCATCAATCAGCATATAATTGATACAGTATATCCCCACCCTTACATACACAAATACGGCAAAAGAATGGATAAAAGAATGGATAGATAGATAGATAGATAGATAGATTATAGAAAGAAAGATAGATGGATGGATGGATGGATGGATGGATGGATAGATGGATGGATGGATGGATGGATGGATAGATGGATGGATGGATGGATGGATAGATGGATGGATAGATGGATGGATGGGTGGATGGATGGATGGATAAATAGATAGATAGATATACTCATCATGCATACATTGCCACTTTTAAGATTTAAAAATAATATCCGAAGTATTTGACTGTATCGGTCTAATAGCTTGATCTTGATTTATGTAATATTGCTTTCATTAATCTTGTGTATGAGATTTCGCTTGAAATAATTCATCCCCATCAAGTGTCTAACCCCCCCCCCCCCCCAACCCTCAACTTCCTCCTTTTTTAAAAATATTTTTGATTTCTCTTAAATGTTTCAAACTTTTACACACATGAAAAAAAATATGTCACACAAGATGTAAACACTGAAACTTCAGTTTAAAACACAGCCAGACATTTCATCCTCCGCTACAACGTCACACAAGCTGTGGTCATCCCCGGAGTGAGGGCGAAGGTCATCTGCATAATTCAATCGTCCCTACCTAGCCATGTCATCATTCATTCAGCGTCTCTGTATGAGTCGCTCATGACGCGATAAGCCAGCGCTGACCCAAATAACTGTACAAAACGGGAGCAATTAGGCGCCCGCGTACATCCTTGTACACGGTGTACAGCCAGTACAGCTTAGCTTTACATCCTTGCACACGGTGTACAGCCTGTACATCTTAGCTTTACATCCTTGTACACGGTGTACAGCCAGTACAGCTTAGCTTTACATCATTGCATACGGTGTACAGCCTGTACAGCTTAGCTTTACATCATTGTACACGGTGTACAGCTTGTACAGCTTAGCTTTACATCCGCGTACACGGTGTACAGCCTGTACAGCTTAGCTTTACATCCCTGTACACGGTGTACAGTCTGTACAGCTTAGCTTTACATCCTTGCACACGGTGTACAGCACGTACAGCTTAGCTTTACATGCATGGATATGAACAAAATTTGATTCTATGAATAGCAGAAAGGGGCGTGTCTATCAATAGGTGGGGTCCTGATGGGGGAGGGGCATTGCTACCAGCCCCACCCCCTAGACATGACCCACCACTCCCACCATGTACGCTTTGAATAAAGTTTGTATTGAAAAACGACCCCGGGGGGTGGGGGTGGAGGGGTGTCTATAGATCTACATACAAGGGCACGTAATTATAAACTGATCGTAAAATTCAAAACAACATGATACATATCACGGTACAATGATTTGAATCAAGGTACAATGATTTGAATCAAGGCAGAATGATTTGAATCAAGGCACAATGATTTGAATCAAGGTACAATGATAAGGTACAATGATTTGAATCAAGGCACAATGATTTGAATCAAGGTACAATGATTTGGATCAAGGTACAATGATTTGAGTAAAGGTACAATGATTTGAATCAACGTACAATGATTTGAAAATCCTAGTCGAATCTTTGTACCAAGGGAAGTAATGACTCATCGTTATCTGTCTGAAAAAAAATTCTCCTAATTCCATTAAATGTGGTCTATCAGCTGTAAATCTAATTTGACCGCTGTAAAGCTATGAACATACGGGGAAAGGAAATACGCAGTTAAAGAAAAAACAAACAAACAAGAACGACAACCAAAACAAAACAAAAATGGATAACTCTATAGTAATAAATCACTTTAGATAATATACATCCAGAGTTCAGTCCCTTGATATTAATTAAACCTAACGCTAGCTCATTAACCATGGCATAAAACTGTGATGTTAACATTGTAACTTTGGGGGGGGGGGCAAGGAGGAGGAGCGGGGGGGGACCAGTGATGGGGAGGGGGAAATGTGGGCTCGCAGTGGGTGGATGGCTTTGAAGAATGAGTGATGAATGGACGGGGGAGGAGAGTTCCAGAATGATCTCATGTACAGTGTCTGCGGGTTTGGTGTATGTGTCTGCATGTGTCTGCGGGTTTGGTGTATGTGTCTGCATGCTTCTGCGGTTTGGTGTATGTGTCTGAGTGAACACGTGCGTGTTTACCCGTGTGTGTTCACTTATGTGTTTTTGTGTATGTAGTCATATGTAGTCCAGCGTGAAAGCCTGTTAATGCATAAAAATAATAATTTATGGCTTTGCCTACACTAGTACGTTCAATAACAGCGCAATGGAAAAATCCGATAATGTTTCCTATCTAACTTTCATACTCTCTATATTTTTTTTAATGTATTCAAAATATTGACGTCATCAGTACTTTATGAAAATATTCCACAGTTTATTTGAAATCGGTTATTACCTCTCTCAATGTACGTCAATGAGTTAGCAGTATTTTAAAAAAAAATGTAAATAAGCATGGCAGCTTTGATTTGTATTTAAACAAAATGCACCAATTTCTTGATGAAATTTTATATTTATTTTTCATGAAGAATAGGCGGTTCATCGTTTTGCATGCACACGAGAAGTTGATTACGGGTTTTATATATTTGATGTGTTAACATTATGTCTGTTTTTATGTCTCTACCAGTACTCGATTTACCGCCGGAGATGCCGGGGATATCCCCGGCACTGAGACCTGTCATCCCCGGCTCTGCTTTAGCTAATATATCCCTGCCGGGGATGAAACCGTAGACATTTACCCCGGCTCTGCAGAATTTTTTTTTTCATCCCCGGCACTGGTTTTTTTTCTTAAATCGAGCACTTGTCTCTACATGCAGACGGTGAAACTTGGTGCAAAAGTCGTCCCACAAGTCCACCCAGCTTTAAATGGGTCAACCTGACTTTAAGTTGGGGAAGTAAAGGCGGCTGGGCGTTGTGCTAACCACACCTCATATGCCGAGGTTACAGAAACAGATGAATTCTACACTTCATCTGCCCCGATGGCCTAATTAGGCTAAGGGTAGTCTACTCTGTACACTTGTATGTCTGTCTGTGCGTGAATCTTTACAAGAATATGTTTGTAAATATCTGTGTGTGCGTATGTCTGATTTAGTAATATTTATGTAAGAGTTTTTGTCTGCATGTATCTGTGTTTGTGTATGTATGTTTGTGTATGTATAAATGTGTATGTGTGTGTGTGTATATATGTGTGTCTGTATATTTGTGTTTATGTGTGTGTTTATGGCACATCCATCCAATGGAAATGACCAAATATATTTTTTTTTAATAATGGGTAAAGCGATTGATGGTTGATTATGTGTGATTGATGGTTGATGATGTGTGATTGATGGTTGATTATGTGTGGTTGATTTATGGTTCCATCGAGAATTGAAAAACATGAATGAAACATTTTTGGGGGAAAGGGTGGCAGTTTCATGTGGAGCAGTGATAGAATTAAGACCTATTGTCCAACACAAGATGACCAGTGGACGAAATGGGACGAACAAAATGAAGAAACAGACGATGGGAGGGGGGGAAATCACAATCTTAATACAATCCACAATCTTAATACAACCCACAATCTTAATACAACCCACAATCTTAATACAATCCACAATCTTAATACCACAATCTTAATACAATCCACAATCTTAATACAATCCACAATCTTAATACAATCCACAATCTTAATACCACAATATTAATACAATCCACAATCTGATGAAAGACGTCAGCAGGGCCTTCCGCTATTGCATGGTGGGTGGGGAAGGGGGGTTCAAGTCAAACACACGGGTCAATTGGGGGGGGGAGGGTGGGTACGTAATCTGCTGTTGTTGTGTGTGGTCAGACAGGCAGCTCTTGGTAGCGATTGTCAGGGTGGCCCAGGATTAGCTGAAGCGGAGCCGTTCTGAACCAGGGCCGTTCTTTTGGAAAAGAGAATTACATAGCTGCCTGGGCCCCCCCTCCCATTGCCAATGGGCCGATTTGTAGATTTTTATCAAAGCAGTCACAATGAAGGGCAAACTGAACACTGCCCCGGGTAGAAATGACTCAACAGCTCTGGAGGGGAAGTGGTGCCCTTCAGTTCAAAGGTCATTAGGATACCAATATTTGCAAGCAGTGGCCCAGAGCAGTTTTTAAGGTTTCCAAGGGCCTGAAATGCACATACCTGGGTCCCTAAATTCCCCTTACTGGGGGGCACTACAAAAACGTCAGAACTGTTCTGGAAATAAGAATATACTGTGGATTCCGCTTAATTGGGACACCGCTTAATTGGGACAGCCGCTTATTTGGGACGAATCTCAAAGAAACCAAACCAAGAAGCCAATAGTAAATTTGTATTTTTAATTGGGACAGCCGCTTAATTGGGACAAAAAGCCTCGGTCCCGATGTGTCCCAATCAAGCGGAATCGACTGTATTTAGAAAAAAATACTGTATAGTTTTTTAAGTTTAATTCAAACAGGGAGAATTCTTATTTTTGTACACAGTTCAAGCGTGATAACTCTACTGTCAATTAAAACAAAAATATTCCCCGGTTTACTTCAAAAATTTCAAGAGTTACTGCTCTTCAATTTAATTAGTAAACTTTATAATAAGGCGATTTGCGTCACGTGTTTTATTTATTTCTTTGAGTTTATGACTCGCTTAATTCAAGGGGGTAAAACAAACACCTGAAAACAAACAACATACAGAGAATAAAGTAAATGACAGAACGTAAAAAGAACAACAACACCAAAGTAAAATGTAAACATTGATTTCAGTTGAGGTCTGGCACGTTCGAGAACATTCTAAAATATTTATCCTTAGTTCACTACATTTACCCTTACTAAAAATATTCAAGCGTTCAGTTTACCATACATAAAACTCTAAAATATTCATAAGATCATTACAGTTTAGGTAAATCAGCTAAACTTTTACATCTCTTTTGAAAGGGGAATGGACAAATCTACACAGAAATAAAACAAATTGTTTGGAAAAAAACGGGGATACATCTTTGCTTTTTTTCTTCTTACAAAAAACTAATTAAATTTTGGAGATTTGTACAAGGGTGTCAGCCAATATATATACTAATTAAATTTTGGAGATTTGTACAAGGGTGTCAGCCAATATATATACTAATTAAATTTTGGAGATTTGTACAAGGGTGTCAGCCAATATATATACTAATTAAATTTTGGAGATTTGTACAAGGGTGTCAGCCAATATATATACTAATTAAATGTGGAGATTTGTACAAGGATGGCAGCCAATATATATACTAATTAAATTTTGGAGATTTGTACAAGGGTGTCAGCCAATATATATACTAATTAAATGTGGAGATTTGTACAAGGATGGCAGCCAATATATACTAATTAAATGTGGAGATTTGTACAAGGATGGCAGCCAATATATACTAATTAAATGTGGAGATTTGTACAAGGATGGCAGCCAATATATACTAATTAAATGTGGAGATTTGTACAAGGATGGCAGCCAATATATACTAATTAAATGTGGAGATTTGTACAAGGATGGCAGCCAATATATACTAATTAAATTTTGGAGATTTGTACAAGGGTGTCAGCCAATATATATACTAATTAAATGTGGAGATTTGTACAAGGATGGCAGCCAATATATATACTAATTAAATTTTGGAGATTTGTACAAGGGTGTCAGCCAATATATATACTAATTAAATGTGGAGATTTGTACAAGGATGGCAGCCAATATATATACTAATTAAATTTTGGAGATTTGTACAAGGATGGCAGCCAATATATATACTAATTAAATGTGGAGATTTGTACAAGGATGGCAGCCAATATATATACTAATTAAATTTTGGAGATTTGTACAAGGATGGCAGCCAATATATATACTAATTAAATGTGGAGATTTGTACAAGGATGGCAGCCAATATATATACTAATTAAATGTGGAGATTTGTACAAGGGTGGCAGCCAATATATACTCTTAATTGTGTCTCTAGATGTTCAATTACTGACTTACTGTGTGCAACAGTTTTCCATTTCTACGCCCCTAGCCCCGTCTGATACGCCGCCCCTTCAAGTTCTTCAAGCGCCACAGAAATCAATGTAACCCTCTCTCCTCCTCCTCCTCCCCACCCCCTTTTTTTTTAGAAAAGCCAAGACGGACAAATGTGATGAAATAATCTTAAGAAATAATCTGATAAAATAATCTGATTTTGTTCATTAAATTGTGCAGCTTCCGTATTCTATTTAGGAAAATATATGCGTGTGTAAAGAGATAGATTAAATGATAGATAGATAGATAGATAAATATAGTTATATAGATAGATAGATAGATATAGTTAGATATATAGATAGATAGATAGATAAATATAGTTATATAGATAGATAGATAGATATAGTTAGATATATAGATAGATAGATAGATAGATAGATAGATAGATAGATAGATAGATAGATAGATAGATAGATAGATAGATAGATAGATAGATAGATAGATAGATAGATAGATAGATAGATAGATAGATAGATAGATAGATATATATATAGAGAGAGAGAGAGAGAAAGAGAGAGAGAGAAAAAAAGAGAGAGAGAAAGAGAGAGAAAGAGAGAAAGAGCTGTTAGCATAGAATGTAAACTATTTGGGAGCAATAGGAAGAAAATTTTAGATATTTAGGGGCCAGTGGGCAAATTATCAAATGACAACTTAGAGTTTGAACTGGAAGGGGGTGTGGGGGGTCTCTATAATTTGTCAGTGTGGCCTCTAGGCAGATACTTTGTGAATTGCTTATTAGGAAATAGCATCAGATTGGATAAGAGTATATAAATAGAGTAGTAGAGGGGTACATGTGCCCCCTGGTACAACTTTTGTACCTTTACTCACATGGTACAACTTTTGTACCTTTACTCACATGGTACAACTTTTGTACCTTTACTCACATGGTACAACTTTTGTACCTTTACTCACATGGTACAACTTGTAAAAAAATTTATTTTCTTGTATGTTTTTTTTTTAAATCTCCTTCTCTCCCCCCCCCCCCCCGCTCTCTCCCTTCCATTTAACTAGTCTGAACAGGTCGGATCTATGTGTAGCCGAGCATTAAATTGGCCTGAAGCTATCACACGGACAGTGGCGTCACTATGGTTGGGGGGCACACAGTGCGGCCCGCAACCCTCCTAGTGACGCCACTGCACACGGAAGTAAATTTTTTAAAATAGCATCGGAAAGGAAAAATTGATAAGTCATAAGATAACTTATGTAATGCCTCTACCACCATACTCATTTAAAAATAAAATGGGGGAGGTGGGGTCACCTATTAGATATTGAATCACCGGAGTGCACCGTGCACATACAACAAAACAATGTGCATATGTGACTGCGTCTTTTTTTTTATCTGCCTGGTCATTCACATACATTGGGCAGACGTTATAAAATAGTAATTGCATCTTTTGTCCCATCTGGCAGACAAATAAATTGAATGGCCAGAGTTTCCCCGTGGGAGATGTTTTTTTTTCTTTCTCAAACAGAAGCCAAAATGTCCCTGAAGAGTGAAATGATGTTGGTCCATTGCTTTCATTTTGTCTACAGTTGCAGCAGTAACTGGCACAGAGAGAGAGAGAGAGAGAGAGAGAGAAGAGAACTGTTGCCACTTAAGATTTTTAATTTTATTGTTTCTGTTTCTATCTATCTATCTATCTATCTATCTATCTATCTATCTATCTATCTATCTATCTATCTATCTATCTATCTATCTATCTATCTATCTATCTATCTATCTATCTATCTATCTATATATCTATCTATATATCTAACTATATCTATCTATCTATCTATATAACTATATTTATCTATCTATCTATCCACCCACCCATCTATCTATCTATCTATCTATCTACCATTTATCTATCTATCCACCCATCTATCTATCTATCTATCTATCTATCTATATCTATCTATCTATTTTCCTCTCTCTGTGTCTGTAAGTATTTGTTACAGTGTAATCATATTTCCGTTTTCTGAAGTGGCTAAAAAGGTATATTTATCTCTGAAGAGATTCCTTAAATATAATACTCTATAATTTAAACACACACACACACACACACACACATACACACATATATATATATATATATATATATCTATATATATAAATATATGCCAATCAATTATAGAACTTAAGTTAAATGTCAAAATGTGTAAATGATGACGTCGTTTAACTTACATGTAATTTAATAACTGTATGGAATTTCCAAAACCTCTCCTAAGATGGGAGTAGAGTCTTCCAAATTGTAGACTTCTTAAGGGGCGCTCTATGGGGCGATGGCGCTAGATGTAGCCCCTCTCCCCCCACAGGCCTGGGCCCCCTACTGCATAAAGCCGGAGAGCCGGAGCTTCTATTCTTTAATTTTACAATAAGCCGGATAATACGGATTCCGGATATTCGCTAGCTGGGTAATGATTAAGTTTCTGTATGTTGATTGCTGAAACGAATTCTTCAGAGGCCTTGAAATAAATTGTACCTCCCCCTCCATTTCAACAGCCCGAGTTAACCTTCCCCCCCCCCCCAGGTTCATCCTTCACCTCCTCCCCTCTCCCCCTCCCCGGGGGGGATATTGGCAAAAGTCAAATCATTTTGCTGACGTCACGTAGAGACATTAAAATTTTTCTCTCATGACATTGACATTATCCATTCCTTCTTAACCCAACCCCATCCCACCCCACCCATCCCACCCCACCCAACACACCCCACCCAACACACCCCACCCAACACACCCCTCTCTCTCTCTCTCACTCTATCTATCTGTCTATATGGCTATGATGTTATCCGATGCTATTCCTTGGATAGTCTGCACGGTGTATTTGCCGGGGAAAGTCTCAAAACAATAAAAACATAATACCTTGTAGTTTTGTAATTATGGGATGTCATCATATGCAGTTTGACATTTCATTGACATTTTGTCAGAAAAGACCCTCCCCCCCCCCACCACCACCACCCCCGCCCTCAACTGTTCTCCCCAATCGCAATGAACAACGATATGGATGCGTTCACTCAAATAACAACCCAAGACGTCACGACAGACTATATAGAACATTACTCAGACAGTGGGACTTCCAACCTGTGAAACAATAGAATGACAATAGAATTATGGGTGATTAGGAACACACACGCATAATCACATGCATACATACACCACACACACACACACACACACACACACATAATCACATGCATACATACACACACACACACATAATCACATGCATACATACACACACACACACACACACTCTCACATATATATATATATATATATATATATACACCTGGCCGACTGTCAGTCTGTTCAATCGTCAATGCAACTGCCTGCTCAAAAAGCTGTCTATCCAACTGTCTGTCTGTCAAACTATTTTAATTTCCACCTCTCAGTATGAGTAACCGTCTGTCTGACCAGCTGTTTGTCTCTCTGACCAGCTGTTTGTCTGTCTGACCAGCTGGTTGTCTGTCTGACCAGCTGTTTGTCTGTCTTCATATCATGGCATCCGTCAGACTGTGTGGCTGTTTGCTCTAGGCCTGCCTGTTTAACTGTCTAATTATCTTTCTGTCAAACTCTAATGTCTGCACAACTTTCAAATTGTCTGTGAAACAATCTAATTGAGACAATTGTCTGTATGTCTGATTATCTTTATTCCCCCCCCCCCGATGGCTGCTCCTTGATATACCGCGCCCTTTTAAAAGAATAATTCAAATAGTTTTACACGGGGAAATAAACGTGAGCACACAGCCTGCCCGGGACGAGAGCACTGACACACACACAGCCTTCCCGGGACGAGAGCACTGACACACACACACAGCCTGCCCGGGACGAGAGCACTGACACACACACAGCCTGCCCGGGACGAGAGCACTGACACACACACAGCCTGCCCGGGACGAGCGCCCAAATTTTTCAATACCTAGACCCGGCACTGTGTGTTCACCCAACTTTATCATTATTTATAAAAAAATAATCCTATCCCACAATTCATTTGACTAATTTATAAGTCCATATCATTTAAAGACAACACCCCCCCACCCCCACGTGTGAGCCATTTGCTTATTTTCATCACGACATACTAAGCTGATACATTTTTTTTTTTTTTGAAATTGTCCAGAAGAAGAAGAAGAACCGCGGTTCAGCAGGTGCACAGAAACAGAAGGCACCTCAGTGGACCGGGGGTCGACGAACTGGATGATAAGATAACACCAGATGAGATAAAACCGAGATGAGATAAAAATGAGATTAAGTAAAACAAGGTAAGTTGAAATGAGATATGGAAAAATAAAATCTTCAGACTCTTGAAGTGTCAGGTCAGATTTTAAAATAACAGTCTTTCATTATTTTTGAACTTAAAAAATCATTTCAAACTGGGCTGTTACCTGGTCGTTTCACTGGATTTAAAAAACAAACATTTCCCAGCAGATGTGGCTCATTAAGGTCAATGACCTTTTTACGTTTTTTTCAAAGCATGACAATAACACTGTGAAGGTGGGCGATAGCGAAATATTGGGCCCTTTTATAATTTTTGGTATATTGGGCCCTCTTATAATCTTTGGTATATTGGGCCCTCTTATAATCTTTGGTATATTGGGCCCTTTTATAATCTTTGGTATATTGGGCCCTTTTATAATCTTTGGTATATTGGGCTCTTTTATAATTTTTGGCCCTCATATAACTTTAATAAATTGGGCCCCCCATGATGACCCCCCTTAACTTTTTAATTATTTCAGTCCGGGTCCCCTGAAAAGTACTTGTTTTGGCCTTCATGAGGGGTGGTAAAATAACAGTCCACGAAGGGGGCTCCTTTGGCAGTGGGGGGGAGTCTGCAACCGATTGGGCCCACCCCATACACACGCTTAATTATCAAACCCATTAAATCAGGGCAACAGTCTCTACCTTGGATCAACATTATTTATTTGTTGTGGAAATAGGGCGAAATCCCTTCAGAATAGTACAGAGAAAAAACTGTAGCCCATAATTTACAACACCGGAAGATGGGCGATTTTGTTTTATCGTGGGCCACAATGGGGTTCTTAAATTTGACATAAAGGACGGACTACGACAGATGGATGGAAGTGACTCACAAGAAACGTCAAGAATGTAAAGCGATCGTATAAGGTGATGACAGCACTCCGTATCAAAGGGCCCTTCGGGACCGATGCTAGCCCACCTGTAGTTCTATAACCCATCGGGGCCGGTGTAGCCCACCTGTAGTTCTAGAACTCATCAGGGCCAGCGCTAACCTCCCCCTGTAGTTCTAGAACCCATCGAGGCCGATGCTAGCCCACATGTAGTTCTAGAACCCATCGTGTCCGGCGCTAGCCCACCTGTAGTTCTAGAACTAGGAGACTCTCGAGACGGAGAAAGAAACGAAACTGCTTTTTTATTTATGGTTGCTATGGAAACAGGATCTTTATAGACAAGATAACCAACAAAAAAAATTGTTATTAGGAGGTAAATTGACACCACTGGTGGGGCCAGGCGACCGGAACTACGGAGGACATGACGTAGGGTGTCACGGGACATTAACGGAATATTCCTAGACGGTTGTGAGAGTTTCTGTTACATGGGGTGCTCGAAATGTCTGGGTTGAGTCGAGAGGTATTGTGTAGTCTGCTGGGTGTGTTGGTAGACACGTTGGTACAGACAGTTTTCCCTGGACGAGTGTGTTCGTTTTGTGCTGATGTTGGCGTGTTTTATTGGCTGGCTAGATGTGTCGCAAAGTGTCCGTCACATGTAACATGCCATTCACACGTAACGTCTGTGGCTGTCGTACGAGACAATGTGTAGCCGTCACTTGTAACATGTCATTCACAAGGAACAATTTGTAGCTGTCATCCGAAACAATGTGTAGCCGTCCCTTGTAACATGTCATTCACACGGAACAATTTGTAGCTGTCTCATACGAGACAATGTGTAGCCGTCACATGTAACATGTGATTCACACGTAACATTTGTGACTGTCATACGAGACAATGTGTAGCCGTAACTTGTAACATGTCATTCACACGTAATACTTGTAGCTGTCATACGAGACAATGTGTAGCCGTCACATGTAACATGTGATTCACACGTAACATTTGTGGCTGTCATACGAGACCATGTGTAGCCGTCACTTGTAACATGTCATTCACACGGAACAATTTGTAGCTGTCATACGAGACAATGTGTAACCGTCACTCGTAACATTTCTGTTACACGTAAGAATTTTTATTCCAGCCTTTCAATTACGTCACATGCGTGTTATTTACATCTCTATTTATACACTACAACCTACAACCTATAACCTATAACCTACAACCTACAAGCTAACTAAGACCCCGAGACGTAAACAAGTCATACAAAATTGGAAAACCATAATATAGATAGAAACTTTAAAAAAAAGTAAATATATATATAAAAAAAAAAAGAAATTAGAACTATTAATGTATTCTTCTAATTACCCTTAAATACATTCTAATTACTTGTTTATTATTTCATTTCTTGTGTTATCGTTTTAATTTTCAATTATTCTCGTTGATGGCATTCGCTGGTTAAATTGAACATTGGTGATTGATTTTTACACGTCCCATTATCAATTATTGATATTATCTGTACATATAACATTTATGTACATCGAACGTAAAATTCCTTGTATTCATCAAACTGAACATTGTATCCATCAAACGGAACATTGTATCCATCAAAGAAGGAACTTATGTGTATATCAAAAGGAACATATATGTATATGTGCATATCAAAAGGAACATATATGTGAATATCAAAAGGAACATAAATGTGTATATCAAAACGAACATATATGTGTATATCAAAAGGAACATATATGTGTATATCAAAACGAACATATATGTGTATATCAAAAGGAACATATATGCGTATATCAAATTGAAAATTTCTTTCTATCAAATGGAACATTTCTGTCAATCTTATGAAAAATTTCTGTCTATTTAATGTAATATTTGTCTATTTAATGTAATATTTCTGTCTATTTAATGTAATATTTCTGTCTATTGAATGTAATATTTCTGTCTATTTAATGTAATATTTCTATCTAATAAAAGTAAACATTTACGACAACCCTTCAACCTGTCTGAAAATAAATTGCCTTAACATTTTGTTTCCTTTTTTTCAAAAGTAAAATAAAACTCCAATCAGCTACCTATCCAGAAATGTAGGTGGAAACCCAACAGTTTACCACCAGTATATTATGCTACCACTACCACCAGTATATTACCCAACCACTAAATGTAATCATATATGACAAATCTATGACAACGCTTTGCTGAAATTTATGACTTGGAATTCGAAAGTAAAACCGCCAAAATTATGACATGGGAATAAAAACCTCAGGGCGAAATGACTTAAAGGAATAAACTATCGAATAAACTGAAATCATTTAGATAGATGGGGGGTAGTCGAACCCAGTTTACCACCGGGTGGGGGGAGGTGAGTGGGGGTGGGGGAGGCGTCACTAGGACACAGAACTGTACAGGACACATTTGTTTTGGATTAGAAACTAGTTGACTGATGTGTACAGAGTAGACTGATGTGTACACAGTTGACTGAATATGTACACAGTTGACTGATGTGTACAGAGTAGACTGATGTGTACACAGTTGACTAAATATGTACACAGTTGACTGATGTGTACAGAGTTGACTGATGTGTACACAGTTGACTGATATGTACACAGTTGACTGATGTGTACAGAGTTGACTGATGTGTACACAGTTGACTGAATACGTACACAGTTGACTGCATATGTACACAGTTGACTGATGTGTACAGAGTTGACTGATGTGTACACAGTTGACTGAATATGTACACAGTTGACTGATGTGTACAGAGTTGACTGATGTGTACACAGTTGACTGAATATGTACACAGTTGACTGATGTGTACACAGTTGACTGATGTGTACACAGTTGACTGAATACGTACACAGTTGACTGATGTGTACACAGTTGACTGAATATGTACACAGTTGACTGATGTGTACAGAGTTGACTGATGTGTACAGAGTTGACTGATGTGTACAGAGTTGACTGATGTGTACACAGTTGACTGATATTACACAGTTGACTGATGTGTGCACAGTTGACTGATGTGTACACAGTTGACTGATGTGTACAGAGTTGACTGATGTGTACACAGTTGACTGATGTGTACAGAGTTGACTGATGTGTACACAGTTGACTGATGTGTACAGAGTTGACTGATGTGTACACAGTTGACTGATATGTACACAGTTGACTGATGTGTACAGAGTTGACTGATGTGTACACAGTTGACTGAATATGTACACAGTTGACTGATGTGTACAGAGTTGACTGAATATGTACACAGTTGACTAATATGTACACAGTTGACTGATGTGTACAGAGTTGACTGAATATGTACACAGTTGACTAATATGTACACAGTTGACTGATGTGTACACAGTTGACTAATATGTACACAGTTGACTGATGTGTACACAGTTGACTAATGTGTACACAGTTGACTGATATGTACAAAGTTGACTGATGTGTACACAGTTGACTGAATATGTACACAGTTGACTGATATGTACACAGTTGACTGAATATGTACACAGTTGACTGATGTGTACAGAGTTGACTGATGTGTACAGAGTTGACTGAATGCGTACACAGTTGACTGATGTGTACACAGTTGACTGAATATGTACACAGTTGACTGATGTGTACAGAGTTGACTGATGTGTACAGAGTTGACTGATGTGTACACAGTTGACTGTATACGTACACAGTTGACTGAATATGTACACAGTTGACTGATGTGTACACAGTTGACTGATGTGTACAGAGTTGACTGATGTAGTACACAGTTGAGCTGATGTGTACATAGAGTTGAACTGATGTAGTACAGAGTTGACTGATGTGTTACAGAGTTGACTGATGTGTACACAGTTGACTGATATGTACTACAGTTGACTGATGTGTACAGAGTTGACTGATGTGTACACAGTTGACTGAATATGTACAGAGTTGACTGATGTGTACACAGTTGACTGAATATGTACACAGTTGACTAATATGTACACAGTTGACTGATGTGTACAGAGTTGACTATGTACACAGTTGACTAATATGTACACAGTTGACTGATGTGTACACAGTTGACTAATATGTACACAGTTGACTGATGTGTACACAGTTGACTAATGTGTACACAGTTGACTAATATGTACAAAGTTGACTGATGTGTACACAGTTGACTGAATATGTACACAGTTGACTGATATGTACACAGTTAACTGATGTGTACACAGTTGACTGAATATGTTCACAGTTGACTGATGTGTACACAGTTGACTGAATATGTACACAGTTGACTAATATGTACACAGTTGACTGAATTTGATGTTTGTTGTTATTGAACAATAAAAAGATCTGTCGCAGAAAATATGTGGACATATAAACATTTCAGTGTCGGATAATTGCACACATACATGCAGAGACGGGTTTAACATGGCGCAGTGGCGTAGTGAGGGGGGCATCATACTCTGGGCGCTACTCACAAAGGGGCGCCAAATGGTATATTTTACATATAATATCATATGGTTTTTCGAATGGGGGGGGGCTTGGCGCTAAAAAGCTAATATGCCCTGTGCGCGAGTTAAGCTCGCTACGTCACTGTGCCCTAGGTCCCATATTCTACAGGGCCCCAGAAAATCCTAATTTTACTTTGTTAACTTTATTTTTCTTTGTTTCGTTATTTATAAAAGGCGCCCTATTGCTTTCTTCTGAGCCCGGGGCCCCAATTGTGCCCTTGATTCCGCTTCTGTACATATTGAGAAGGGGTGCGATTAGGAATGCCGCTCCTGGTAACTAAAAATTTAAAAATATTCTGGAAGTAAGCAGTTGTATTGGCTAAATGCCACAAAAACCCAACCCCCTTCCCCTCCCCAAAAAAAAACTTAGCTTAGGATATTGTAGGGAAATAAGCTGCCCACTAGTAAACAGAATTAATCTAATCGGCGTCTAATATAATTACAGTAAATAATGTAAGCTGTATAGGTCAGTGCAACGGGTGACACTACTTTGTGCCAGACGTAATTTGTATCACACCAAGAGAGTGATATAATTGGGAATATTTGCAATTTTTTTTACGTTTACTCAATTAGACATTTGTTGCTAATAACTGCTGTACATGAGACCACCAGTCTCCGTAACACTGTGCCCCATTCGTCGTACTCTGAGTGTAACACTGTGCCCCATTCGTCGTACTCTAAGTGTAACACTATGGTCCATTCGTTGTACTCTGAGTGTAACACTGTGCCCCATTCGTTGTACTCTGAGTGTAACACTGTGCCCCATTCGTTGTACTCTGAGTGTAACACTGTGCCCCATTCGTTGTACTCTGAGTGTAACACTGTGCCCCATTCGTTGTACTCTGAGTGTAACACTGTGCCCCATTCGTTGTACTCTGAGTGGAACACTGTGCCAAAGAAAATATCAGAGATGGCTCCACATGAATGAAATACAGTGAATACCAGAAATGGCTCCACATGAATGAAATACAGTGAATACCAGAGATGGCTCCACATGAATGAAATACAGTGAATACCAGAAATGGCTCCACATGAATGAAATACAGTGAATACCAGAGATGGCTCCACATGAATGAAATACAGTGAATACCAGAAATGGCTCCACATGAATGAAATACAGTAAATACCAGAAATGGTTCCACGTGAATGAAATACAGTAAATACCAGAGATGGCTCCACATGAAATTGTTCACATAGTAGTCAGTTTAGAAATATTTAGTTATAAAATTTAATAAAATAATTACCTAAATGGCTCACTGGTAGCAGCATTAGAATCCTAGAGCTGCCTTTACCACCCTCGGTATGCATCACCTGGTATTTGTAATAAATATGCATAGAAGCTAAATGGACGGGTTCATGTAATCTAATTACATAGACAGGTTCATGTAATCTAATTACATAGACATAGGTCAGGAAAGAAATTAACAACGAAAGACTGACATAAACCTGCATATTAGATTGACATATGTCTCAATGCAAGTCAGAATGTCATAGATATTGTACACATGATGGGAAGACACAGAAGAGTAAAGGGAACGGAATACAGATTTGATTGACATAGATAATTATATGCCTTAAATGGACATTGATATTCCAAGAGATGAGATGGGCATAGGTGGACGTAGGTGGACATAGATGGACATAGGTGGACATAGGTGCTCATACAAATTAAATATGTCCACCGGCAAGATGGAGCAATGCCAAGTAAAGGCAGGTAATTAATACAGCTGCTTATGATCAACATACGCTTCACCAGCGACTTGTTTCAATAAGCAAATTTAGCAGACACAGAGGCGCCGAGAGCCAACAAGGGCCCCAGGGCAGGACATAATTGCGGGCCCCTTAATAAACAATGAGTCGTGAAAAAATTGACATGGTCGGGTCGGCCAGGCCCCTTACAGATGCGGGCCCCCTGGCAATGACCCCCCACCCCCCCCCCGACCCTCCCCCACTCTCGTAGTGCCTGAGCAGACACATATACAATACATAACTTACACATGCCAGACATACATGAAACAATTAATCCACATATGTCAGACACAAATACAGCAAATATTATATATATATATTTATGTCAG
Source organism: Bulinus truncatus (assembly GCA_021962125.1). Lineage (NCBI taxonomy): Eukaryota > Metazoa > Mollusca > Gastropoda > Planorbidae > Bulinus > Bulinus truncatus. The sequence goes on along the minus strand of JAGDYQ010000117.1, from coordinate 2,359,793 downwards.
ACACATATACAACAAATATTCTACATATGTCAGACAAATATACAACAAATATTTTACATATGCCAGAGACAAATACAACAAATATTCTAATATGTCAGACACAAATACAACAAATATTCTACATATGTCAGCCCTTCATCACCGCTTCTAGCCCGTCTCCCAAAGCTTTACATGTAATTAATGTAAGCGCTGTAGTTTTTGTGTTTGTGTGCAAGTGTAATGATACACGCAAGAAGCAGGTAGAGAAATTGCTTACCTCTGCAGTGCGCAATATGAGCGTGTGGGGAGGGGGGGCAAATAAGTGAAGTATCCTTTTAAAGTATGTAGTACCCTCTTCAATTTACAGATTTACAGCCCTTTAATTCCCTCTTTCATCTCGTTTTCATTCAGTTGTGGTTTTTTTCTCGCCACAAGAAGTTGTTATTTATTCTTGAGCGAAATTATTACAGGTAATACCAGGCAGGTATTCTGTTATACCAGGCACTGGCAGCAAGGTATTTTTTTGTATACCAGGCAGGTATTCTGTATCAGTACATAGCTAAGTACTCTAAGTACTTATGAGTCCAGTTCCACTATGGATCTACTGGAATAGGGTCAAGCGCTGGAATGTCGACCTGTAAGGATTTTGTCCGACCATGCTGAAGGTTCCCTCTAAAATCTCCCGTAGTGGCTCCATGGCCCTTGCACTATCGGCTATGGTGGGGATAAAAGAAGGGCTTTATAAATAAAAAATGTCTCATAGTGGTTTATAGTTCAAAGAGATGAACATCTCAAGCATAGAGTGACTTAACAGATTTACAGAAATAGATAGTTTGTAAAGGGACTCAACAGATTTACAGAAATAAATAGTTTGTAAAGTGACTTAACAGATTTACAGAAATAAATAGTTTGTAAAGTGACTTAACAGATTTACAGAAATAAATAGTTTGTAAAGTGACTTAACAGATTTACAGAAATAAATAGTTTGTAAAGTGACTTAACAGATTTACAGAAATAAATAGTTTGTAAAGTGACTTAACAGATTTACAGAAATAAATAGTTTGTAAAGTGACTTAACAGATTTACAGAAATAAATAGTTTGTAAAGTGACTTAACAGATTTACAGAAATAAATAGTTTGTAAAGTGACTTAACAGATTTACAGAAATAAATAGTTTGTAAAGGGACTTAACAGATTTACAGAAATAAATAGTTTGTAAAGGGACTTAACAGATTTAAAGAAATAAATAGTTTGTAAAGGGACTTAACAGATCTACAGTAATAAATACTGTGTAAAGGGACTTAACAGATCAACAGAAATAAATAGTTTGTAAACTAAGGGAAAGTCTGAATATTTTTGATATCTTTAAAACTGACCTTGAACTTGGCTACAAAAATAAAAACATGGCGAAGAAAAATAAGAAAATAATCAGGTCATCCCTAGATTTTTTTTTAACATTTTGAAATTCCATCTTGGTATACAAATAAATCAATGAATTTATAATTCAATTTTGTTATACAGATCAATCAATGAATTTATAATTCAATCTTAGTATTCAAATTAACCAATGAATTCCTCGAGTAAATGGAATGACAGTCAGCTGAGAATGAACCTGGAGATCTCGGACACTGGTATCTGGACATAGTGGACAATGGTACCTGGACATAGTGGACACTGTACAGAGTTTAAGAAACAAAACTAGAATACCACAACACAGTGGCGTAACTAGAGCTCATGGCACGTGGAGTTGACGCCTCTTGACCACAAACAACAAGCGCCACTTCTGTAAAGTAGGTACCGCACAAGGACAATCGGACACTGCCCAAAGACAATTCTGCCCACACACTCACACACATACAAGCTAACGCTACCCTTGTTTATTCTATGATGACAGTATACATTTAATAACATGACCTTTGACCTCGATCAACTTTGACCTTCACCCAGCCCCGTAGCCAAGGGGGCACAGGGGGGCACAGGGGGGGGCGTGCCCCCCCCCCCGCTAGTTGTGGAGTGCCCCCCCTCCCGCTTAAAAAAGAAGAAAGATAGGAAAAAAATAAAGAAAAGGTAAAGGTGCCCCCTTGCTGGGTATTGGTGCCTCCCTGCTTACTTTGACCTGGCTACGGACCTGCCTTCACCCTCAATATATATATACATATATAGAGCCAAAGTGTGTCCTATACTGGAGCCTAAGACACATACACACACACATACACACACACACTAGTATCTACCGTACTGTGTGTATTTCAGCGGTTCTCAAAGCTAGAGGTTCTAACATATTTTGCTTGGGTCTCGGACCAAATCTGTGCTCACACTGGGAACAAATCTGTGCTCACACTGGAAACCAAATCTGTACTCACACTGGGACCAAATCTTTACTCACACTGGGACCAAATCTTTACTCACACTATGACCAAATCTGAGCTCACACTGGGATTAAATCTATGCTCACACTGGGACCAAATCTGTGCTCACACTGGGACCAAATCTGTGCTCACACTGGAAACCAAATCTGTACTCATACTGGAAACCAAATTTGTGCTCACACTGGGACACAAAGTGGAAAACGTTTGAGTACCACTGCGTGGTATTCATCTTAGAATCAACCAATAGAAAACAACGGAGAACATTACAGGATTATAAAATAGTTCGTTCGTTGATTGTTTGAAGATTAACAGAGTCACTAATAGAGTCACAAATAGAGTCACAAATAGAATACTCTAATAAGGTGACTAATAGAGTGACTAATAGATTCACTAAAAGATTCACTAATAGATTCACTAAGAGAGTCACTAATAGAGTCACAAATAGAATACTCTAATAAAGTGACTAATAGATTCACTAATAGATTCACTAATAGATTCACTAATAGATTCACTAATAGAGTCTTGCTAATGTTTCCAGATGTCCAGTGAGTACTTATAAATGGTCTATCAAGCACGACAATAATTTACTTTTTTTTTTGTTGGTCTGTTCTGACTTTAAAAAAAAAACAAAGAATGATATCACACAAAGTTTTATGTTTTATACTAGGAATGATATCACACAACAAGTTTTATGTTTTATACTAGAAATGATATCACACAACAGGTTTTATGTTTTATACTAGGAATGATATCACACAAAGTTTTATGTTTTATCTGGGGAAAAGTTCAACATTAACCATCCTCAGTTGTTTATTTTAAAACAAAAATATGTTAAAAAAAATTTTTGAATCAACGCCAAAAAACTGGCATCAGCATGGAGTGAATAAGTTGGGCTGATGGGTGCTGGGAAGGGAATAGGGTGGAAAGTGGGGGTGGGGAGGGAGAGGCCAGACGGTAGGAGTGGTTAGAAAAGAAATGTTCATGTTCCGGAAGTCGTCAAAAAAACTCAAGAATGTAGAGCCTGTCACCTGACTGCGTATCTTATCACTGCTAGAGGCTCCATCAAGGGGTTTTGATTTCGCATAACGATTTCATCCCTTAAATCTGCAAGTTTTAAAAACGCAGATTGTCGAGTAAATGTTATAAAAGGAAAGCAACCGTAACGAGTGCAATTAATATGCAATGAAATGTTATTTGTATATAAATATCTCAAACAGTAACTGCTAAATATATTTGTTGATATTTAGGAAACAACATACATTCAATATACAATCATGCTAAATATGATCTTATTGCTGTGGAGGTACAACATCCATGTTAGGAGCTATTTTATAATTATACACATCGTCTTCCCAAAGTAAGCTATCAATAAAAACAATAAAAAAATGCAAGTCCAATGTCAAGCAAACATAACAATGAACAAGTAAATATTATTTTGGGAAGATTCTGGCTGAAACAATAATATTATTTTGGACAGATTCTGGCTGAAACTATAATATTATTTTGGACAGATTTTGGCTGAAACTATAATATTATTTTGGACACATTCTGGCTGAAACTCCTCAACAAACTCACAAGAAATCTGGCCACAAGAGGACGAAGCTTTGCCGTTTGAGTTCTTGAATCATTTTGATATTTTGGTTTTCAATGAAGATTTATCGATTGACTTTTAACAATACGTCAAGATTCTGAACTGCCCCCTTCCCACAGTCTCTAGGTACATAGGTATGTAAATAATAACCTATACACAACAGCCATATTCATTTCACTGTTTTCAAATATTCTTTTTTTTAATTAAAATCTTCTAAGCTCAAATTGAAGGTGTTTCCAGACTCCGAGGCCAAACTTCTAAAAAATCTTCTTGAAACCTCGAACGAAATGGAGCTATCATAAATGTCAGCTATTAATCCACTAAAATAACTTAATTAACCCAATTAATTATTTATACCTGATTAACAGACACTTGGACAGGCGGGGTAACCCATAAATAAATTGTTGCACCCCTTTGTTAAGTTTGTTGAAGGATTCATTTTATACAAACACAAACATATACAAACTAGCACACACACATATACATACATACATACATACATACATATATACATACATACATACATGCATACAGACATATCGAACTACGGATATAGACAAACAGAAATATAGACAAACAGAAATATAGACAAACAGACACACAGGCATACAGACTTACAGTTTTATCTGTCTTTATGTCTGTTTGTCTGACTGTCTGTCTACCTACCTATCTGCCAACCTACCTATCTACCTACCTACTTGTCCGGCTGTATCTCGATCTATCTATCTATCTATCTGTTTGTCTGTCTGTCTGTCTGTCTGTCTTTTCTGATATGATACCAAAGAACTTTTCTGATATGATACCAAAGAACTATTCTGATATAATACCAAAGAACTATTCTGATATGATACCAAAGTACCTTTCTGATAAAATACCTAAGAAATTTTCTGATATGATACCAAAGAACTTTTCTAATATGATACCAAAGAACTTTTCAAATATGATAACAAAGAATTATCCTGATATCATATCAAAGAACTTTCCTGACTTGATACCAAACTTCGGTTTTGTTACATCTCAGAAGGACTTGGTATTTCAATTTTGTTGTTGTTGAAGTAACCAGTCTGCAGGATCATGTCTGGAGCCCTACCCCCCCACCCCCACACACCCACAAGACTAATGATTCACTTCTACGCCACTGGGAGGTGAAAGACCTGGGATGGGAAAAATTTGTCGGTAGAATAATACTCCAAAACTCAGACACGCGTCATTTGTTATTCCCCTTGTTGTGCTAATAGCTTTCACATCAGTCCTTGCCCCCACCTTGAGGGGGAAGGGGTGAGCGGTAACGTCTTCATTGTGGGGTGAGGGGGGAGGGAGGGGCAGGTTAAAGAGTTAAAACATCAGGTGCTGTGAGCGGCAAACGAGGGGGGGGGGACGGGTGGAGAAAGATGGTGTGCAGACTCAATTGTTGAACAGGCTGAGACCACCATGTTAAAATGTTGCACCAATTTGTATGTGTAACTCACTTGTTATTTATATATTATTAGGTTAATGCCAGTCACATAGAATCTAATGTTTGCGACACCAGAATGTATGATTGTGGCCTAGAATGTATGATTGTGGCCTAGAATGTATGATTGTGGCCTAGAATTATGATTGTGGCCTAGAATGTATGATTACGGCCTAGAATGTATGATTACGGCCTAGAATTATGATTGTGGCCTAGAATGTATGATTGTGGCCTAGAATGTATGATTGTGGCCTAAAATGTATGATTGTGGCCTAGAATGTATGATTGTGGCCTATAATGTATGATTGTGGCCTAGAATGTATGATTACGGCCTAGAATGTATGATTACGGCCTAAAATGTATTATTGTGACCTAGAATGTATGATTGTGGCCTAGAATGTATGATTGTGACCTAGAATGTACAATTATGGTTTCTATGAGACACGGTATGTATCGCTATCAAATGTGACGACATAAAACAACGAACCATGACTGGATATAGCTTGTATGTACCACAAGCTAATACAAACTAGAACACACAAAAATATAACTAGGACCACAAGTCTAATATAACCGGGACCGCGAGCGAATATAACTAAGACAACAAGCGTAACAGAATTAGGGCACAAACTGCATAGAACCTGACCAACAAGCTAATCTAAACAGGGATCACACGTAGATACATGACATCCAGTTTAGGACACAATCGTGTCGTTATGGAAACCACTTGGGAAACTAAAACACTTCAGTTATACAATCTACTCAACAGAGTCAGGAACGTTAACCTATTAGACAAGCCGTAGGGATAACTGGCGAAAATGAGATTGCACTCCCTTTGTGCTGTAATTTAATCCGTCATAATTGCGAACTTTAATCCACTCTGCACCCTAGATGATAATTATGTGCATAACAGTGGATGGCAATTATAAAAAAAATGTAGCCACTTTTTCACTACATTGGCTACGTGTGGCTACATTTGATCAACGCCGGATGCATACGCGCTTTAGTTAAATGTGGTTTTGTCCTAATCGGATACATTTCGCTACATCTCACACATATGGCTACACGTAGCTATAGGATGACATGTGCCTACATCAAGCTATTAACATTACAAATAGATCTCCCGATAGAAATCCTGCTACACCTAGCTACATAATCACGTTTAAGCTTAATCTAGCTCTCACGTGTTAAACGTGGCTTCAGATATCTACTTAACAGCACAACAATACGAAAATATCTATCTCTAGATCTATGTAGGTCACCAAATTTATGGGGACACCCACACACACACACACTAGACAATCACAAGTCCAATTCAAGTCTAGATTTCCATCTCTTAAAAAAATTATCACATCTTCTCTCGGGGTGAATGGTCCAATTAATCCTCACCCCCCATTCTCTCTCCTGTCAGGGCCTCGGGCAATGACTTTGTGAGTCACTGGTGGACTGGTAGTACGGAATAACCAAAGAGTTAGAAACGTTTTATTCTATCTGTAGTTAGAGATAGTTAAAAATGAACGAAAAAATTTTTTTATAATAGATAAAAAAAAAATCAAAAGTTCAAGTCAGGTCATTAGCTCACGATATAGCTGGCTAGGTGCACTGTAATGCTCTTTGGGCTGGAGAAATATCAGGCTCATCCTAGGCCTCGGTCTGACGTAATATCAGGCCCATCCTAGGCCTCGTTCTGACGTAATATCAGGCTCAACCTAGGCCTCGGTCTGACGTAATATCAGGTTCAACCTAGGCCTCGGTCTGACGTAATATCAGGCTCATCCTAGGCCTCGCTCTGACGTAACATCAGGCTCATCCAAGGCCTCGGTCTGACGTAACATCAGGCTGAACCTAGGCCTCGGTCTGACATAACATCAGGCCCATCCATTATCTGACATAATGTATTATTTAACCTGTTGTATTGAACGAGTGAATCACTTACCTGTATCCGTCTCCTTCCTCTCAGTTTAAGACGAACTTCTAAAACGAATTCACATAAACCAAGAGAATGTCTTTCTGGGACGAAGTCGAGTCATTTTTTCCAAAACATTCAATAACATTTCTATTTATTTAATATTTAATCCCCTTTTTATTTTTTCTACATGTAGACAGCGTTGCGTGTTAATCAGAAGAATCTTCATGTAATTGACGCAATTTGAACAACAAAAAAAAAGAGACAGTTCTAAATTTTTTTCTGAGCCTTTCAGTAAGAAACTAATTACAAAGGTAAAGTAAATATAAAATGGATTTGATTCAATGCAGGCAGGGGCAGCGCATACAAGTATAGAGCAGGAGGAGGATCAGGAGCAGGAGGAGCAGGAGGGTGCTATACTTGGCTACGGGTTGGGGGCAGGGCGCCCCTTGTAACACTTAAAGATGCACAAATAATCAACGGCGGGCCTCCTCCTGTGGCACGACTCTGACCTCTTGCAGTCCAGGGGGGCCCAGCTTCCAAAGGTCAAGGTGACGTTGATGTACAGGTAAGCGCGGAAGATCTGCTTTCTGCTCGTCTGCTGAAAACGTCGGACGAAGCTGATGCGTAGACGTCCAGTGGTCATGAATAGGTCACACGGCGGTCAGTCATGCGGAAACGATTGGAAGAGATTCAGCAGTGACGTACAGAATGAGGCACTTCACTTTATGGATATAGATAGAACAGATGATGACTGACTGGGTATTAGGTTAATCCGTAATTGTCAACAGTCTTAATCTTTTTAATTCCAGAAAATCAGAAAAAACAAGCGAACACACATTTTTCTTCAAATATTCATATGAAACAAAAGAACACAACTAATTCCTTTTTTTTCCCTCTTCCTCAGATGACCAGTGGTCAGTAGTGTACACAACGGATCCACTTAGCCAGGACGAGATGGTGCCAGTCGAGAAGGTTTTTGACTTTGAAGCCGTACTGCTTCAGTTTCAAACGATAACATTTGTACATGCTCATGTTGTTCGGCCTATGGTATTCCTGTCTACGGTTTGAGGCGCAGCTTTGAGGCTGGAGGGCCCCCACCCAGGTGCCCCTGGGCCGGGCAGTAGAGGTGGCGGGGTGGAGATGGAGTCGGTCGGTCTGTGTGACAGAGACATCAGTTGTCCAGTGATGCTACAGGAAGCACCTGTTGATAGACACGAACAACAACAAATGTCAATAGATGAAGGCTGGTTGGTCTAAATGACTATGTAGGTCAATGCTGTTTGGTCTAAATGACTATGTAGGTCAATGCTGGTTGGTCTAAATGACTATGTAGGTCAATGCTGGTTGGTCTAAATGCCTATGAAGATCAAGGCTGGTTGGTCAAAATGACTATGAAGGTCAATGCTGGTTGGTCTAAATGCCTATGAAGGTCAAGGCTGGTTGGTCAAAATGACTATGAAGGTCAAGTTGTTAAATAAAATATTTATGTGTGTACTAAATGTCCAGTGCCATTTTAAACTATATTCTGACTGTGTGTGTCTGTCTGTCTGCTTGTTACCTACCTACCAATCTACTTACCTATTACTATCTATCTATCTATCTATCTATCTATCTATCTATCTATCTAACTAACTATCTATGGCTGTGTAAAAGGGTCATTTGATGCACAACATAAAATGGTCATTTGATACACAACATAAAATGGTCATTTGATGCACAACATAAAATGGTCATTTGATACACAACATAAAGTGGTCATTTGATACACAACATATACTTTTGCAAGTAAATATTCTATTGTAATATAATCTAATGCTGTATGTTTTATTGGTACATATTTTAATGCTATATAATATAACATTATATAATCTCATGTTATATTTTTTGTTATGTGATCTAATGTTATATGATTTAATGCTATATAATCTTATGTTATATATTCTAATGTTATAGATTCCAGTGTTACATATTCCAATGTTACATATTCTAATGCAGTGGTTAGACAACTTTTAATATATATGTTTATATATATATATATATATATATATATATATATATATATATATATATGTCCTATTTTACTTTACGTATGTACGTTCACTGTTGTAACATATTGAGGAACAGAATTGAAATTATTCAGAAGTAGATTTTCGTTGATTTAATTATACATTTAAATTATGTCACGACCCAACTGAAATTCGCCCGCGATCCACACGACGGCCTCAAGCCACTCTGCTCGAATGTATTACACAATATAATTCTGTAATATAGCTAGTCTAATGTTATATGGTATGATTATAAATATTCTAACGTAATATGTTTTAAAACTATATGTTCCTAAGCGACACGTCATTATTTAATATGTTCCGCTGTAATATGTTCATTTATATGTGCACTAAATGGATCAATTTACCAGAAGGTATGGATAAAACTGATCGATACATATATTGATTTCACGATTATTCGCCAACCGGAAGAAATCTTCAAGTTGGCTGATAGCTGGTTGACAGCGGCTAGTTCCGTAAAAATAACAGACACTGGTCTGTCTCGTCTCCTGTCTTCACCCACTCGGCTGTCCGCGAGATGTCTTAAAATGTGTGTCTGCTTGTTTCTGGCGGTGATAAGTACATAGTGACAGTCGAAGCGTGACGTAACAGCGGAGCAAAAGTTCAATCAATGGGGGGGGGGGGGAGATTATCCATAATCGACTTTTGGGTTAGGGGGAAGTCACTCAAACGAGGGGAAATCGATTGTGCACCGAGGGAATCTCTTAGATAAACGGTTGTTCCTCGGCGACCTTCAGTTGAACAGCCAAGGTATTGTGACTGTCGCCTCCGCCAACTTCACTACGCACACACGCACGCACGCACGCCCACACTCAAACATACGCTGATACACACACTGACACACACACACCCATACCATATAACTTTTTAAACAATCGGCTATATTTAGTAACACGACGTTTCGTCAGAGTCGGAGAGTATTTTATTTTTCAATCCAACATCTGATCAGATTCAGCGAGGATCGAACCCATGACCTTCTGGTCGGCCGTTGAACGCCTACACCACGTGACCACCCGTTGCCTATCTGATCCACTGCAATGAAGCTTTGTGTTATATCTGGTTTAGTACTTGGGTAAGGAATTGAATCGGCACGTGAATAGCGTTACACCTTTACAAAGAATGCTTTGTGTTACACACACACGTACAAGGATTCACCCACACAGATACAACTTTACAATCACAGATACAACTTTACAATCACAGATACAACTTAACAATCACAGATACAATTTTACAATCACAGATACAACTTTACAATCACAGATACAACTTTACAATCACAGATACAACTTTACAATCACAGACACAACTTTACAAATCACAGATACAACTACACAAATCACAGATACAGCTTTACAATCATAGATACAACTTTACCATCACAGATACAACTTTACAATCACAGATACAGCTTTACAATCACAGATACAGCTTTACAAATCACAGATACAACTTTACAATCACAAATACAACTTTACAAATCACAGATACAACTATACAAATCACAGATACAGCTTTACAAATCACAGATACAACTTTACAATCACAGATACACATTTACAATCACAGATACAACTTCATTCTAACACATACACCTTCACTCTCACAGATACAACTTCGGTCTCATAGATACAACTTCACTCTCACAGATACAACTTCAGGTTAAAAATATTGCATGCACACAATGTTGGTAAATGACATATTGAGATGTATGTTTAGTAACTGGTAAATGACATCCCAACAAAACAAAACAAAAAACACGAAAAATCTGACATTTAATGAAAAAAATAAATAATTGTGAAGACATTTCACCAGCGAATGATCGGTTGCTGCGCTATTTATATATACAAAAAAAAAATTATCACCGTAATCTACTCCGACAGCAAATGTTAAGACCAGTGCTATATTTATTACATGCCCTCTGGGGCCAGGCCTTGAAAAGTTATTCAGACATAAATAGCAATAACAGCCAGTCCAAAACTCGCGGGTAAACTATTTATCATACTATCTAAAAATAACTGAAACATGATATATTTAGATTAAGATAAAATAAAAAAAAAAAAGAAAGAAAGAAGAAGACAGCAACAACAACAGCGCGAGAGGAGCAACACCAACACCACCATCATCATCATCAGCTACAGACAATTGCCTCCTCTCTCTCAGCGCACGTTGAGACATACAAATGTCTTGTGGTCTGAACAAAGAAACAAACGGTAAAGTTAGAAACTTTCTTCTAAATTTAGCTCAGCATGACTAACACACGGTTCTACGTGAGTGTGTGTGTGTATGTGTGTGTGTGTGTGTGTGTTCAACTTAATGTTGTCAAGAATCGAAATGTTGATATACCGGTAATGGCAGAAACATCTCTTAAAGTTGGCAGATATCAAGCCATGTGCTATCTTGAGGGAGAGTGGTGTGGAGGGGTGAGGGCGGGGGAGGTGGGTTCGTTCACTGGCAGGAACACACAGGGGTGTGCGTGCGTGCGTGTGTGGGGGGGCGGGGCGGGGGAGGTGAAGTCTTGATATAAGCTCCCACTTGAGGCTGGTATGGGTGTGCCCGGTGTTTCCCCGACGGAGTGGGGAGGAGGATGAAGAGGCGGGGGGGAGGTGGGGGGTGAGGGTAGGGGAGCGGGAAAAAAAAAAGAGAGTGAACCTTCACATCTTTACCAATCGAGATTATCCAAAGCGTTCGGGGAGATGGAGATGGACAGATCTCCTTTCTTGTACGCCCCACTGTATAATCTCTACCTTCTCACCACTATCTTTCGATTTGTTGTTACCGGCTTGTCTTGGAGCGATAATACAGCCGTGCGATACGCATGTTATTTTGACCTCCCCCCTCCCCCACACTTCCACACACGCCTCTCCGCACAGAAGATTTACAGACCCACCCAGTAGGTAGACTCTTCATGGTTTCCCCCCTTCTACTATTGTGGTACATAGGCTTTATGCAGCAAAATGTTGTTCAGTCATACACACACGCTGGTCAGTCATACATGCATGTTGGTCAGTCAGGTCCATAGGTTGGTCAGTCATACGTGTATGTTGGTCAGTCATACACACACGTCGGTCAATCACAAACGTACGACGGTCAGTAAGTAATACACGGCATGCCAATCATGCCATCCCTCACGCGGATCGTCCGTTATCATGGTGCCACCGTGCCTACGTGTCTAAGACTCTATTAAATGTCGTTGCTGCTAAATGCCATTCATGTCATTCAGGGCTGGGTGATTACTGGCGGCGATATCAAAGGGACTAGATACAAACAAAGTCTTGACTCTTTTAGACTTGAAAAATGTCTCTGACATTGGCGATCCAACAAATGCTTAAATTAAGTGATATTCACCTGTCATATTCCGCGCAGATTCTCTGTCGCAATGACTTGTCGCAATGACTTGTTTTTCACACATGTCATTTACCACACATGTCACACACAACAAATTCATTTAATGTGCACGTCATCTATCACATATTCACATAATGCACCGTTCATTTAGCACACATGTCATTTAATGCACATGCCACCTAAAACATTATAATCTTTCACACATTTCACTTACCACACATGCCATATTACAAATACCATCTTTCACACACGTCATCTGTCGAAGGTCGCTTTCATCAAGCATCCAGCGCACGTATTTAAAAAAAACGAAACATTCACACCCAATTCATCACCATGTCATCTACACTCATGTCATCACCATGACATTTACACACGTCATGTATCACACCTATCACCAATAATTTCCCCAACCATGTCATCTATCACACGTGTCATCCAGACCCTTCACACAACTGCCGCACCGTACACACCACATTGCGCTATCTGGCAACTTATCGTGAAATTAAAAAAAAAAAAATCTTTGGAGTGACCAGATTTCTAAACATTGTTGGTCTATCTATTAATTTTTTTTTTAAGTTTTAGAAAATGGATAAAAAAAAATGTTCTGCGCTTAAAAATACACGAAAAATGAATTTTTTTTTTGCTTGTTTGCAGATTTGAATTGATGATAGACTTTTAAAAAAAATGCAATCTATTTGAATGTTTGAGAAATGACAGGCCAAAAATGGATTTTTGAAATTTAGAAACTGAAATAAATGTTTGTTTATAAAAAACAAAATTGGATTTGATTTTGTTGGAATATATGTGTGTATGACATGTGGAATGGATAAATAAAAATAACAGTGGCTGTGGATAGATACTTGGTGGCCCACGGGCTGTGATCTCTAAGGGCGTTAGTAAATAATTTACTAATTGAAGTTTAACACTATTCACTACACTTAATGTGTATTTACGATAATGGAAGACATTTTTGTAGTGCATAGTTCACTGTTGGGTCACTTTGACATTGGTAAGGTGAAAATGTAAACATGACGTCATTTGCCTCATATGTTATCGGGAATAACAATGTCACATGACATAACAATGTCACATGACCTAACAATGTCAAATGACCTATCAAACAAAGACGATTCAAAAAGCGATTTCTTAAAACCATTATTAACATTATAAGGTAAAGTCGTGAGCTTCACTGATCTGCAAGATCAAAATTATATGAAACTTTAACGTGAGTAAAATCGTGCAAGGGTAAAGTAGAATAGAAGTGAGTGCCCGGGGTTTGAGCTCAATAACAAGATTAGATTAGGCGCGAAACGAAATATTAACTGAGATGTGACACATGGCCACACAACAGAAAGTGAAACTTCTAAAAAGCTTATGAGCAAAATATAAATGAAACACCAATAATTGTCCTTAGAGAAACACCAATATATGTACTTAGAGAAACACCAATATATGTCTTTGGAGAAACACCAATATATGTCCTTAGAGAAACACCAATATATGTCCTTGGAGAAACACCAATATATGTCCTTAGAGAAACACCAATATATGTCTTTGGAGAAACACCAATATATGTCATTGGAGAGCCGTCACTGAATGATGCACATAATTTAGTAGCTCAAATACCTAGGCATTAAACTTAATTTGTCAAAGGGCTTTGTCTCCATGTGTTAATTCAAAGGGGATACAATTTAACTATCAAATTATTCAATACGAGTGATGCCCCTTGTTGTGAAAGAACAATTGTCCCACAGTTCTATAAAAGCAATGTAAGAAACATTACCACACCACCCGTCCACCCCAGTTTTTGAAGAAGCCAACCGTGGATTGGAGTGACAGAAGCTGTTAGCAGGAAAGCCTCGCTAGCGTTAGTATCGGTCAAGCCTATGCAATGTCCACTGTGTGAATCTGGTACACATGTTGCAGTCATGCTCATGTTATTTATCATAATTTCATGTATTTCAATTATTTTGCCGACAGTAATTAAAAAAAAAAAAAAAAAAAATTTTTGGATGTGTCACAGATAATATCTATATTTATCTGTAGTTGGATGTGTAAATTGTGATATCTGTGTCGATTGAATCAGTACAACCAGTGGCACCGAGAGTCAACACGGGCCCCATGGCAGGACATCATTGCGGGCCCCTTAATAAAACAATAAGTCGTGAAAAAAAAATTTGACATGGTCGGGGCGGCCGGGCCCCCTTACAGATCCGGGCCCCTGGCAATGACCCCCTCTGTCCCCCCTCTCGGCCAACACGGGCCCCAGGGCAGGACATCATTGCGGGCCCCTTAATAAAACAATAAGTCGTGAACAAAAAATTGACATGGTCGGGGCGGCCGGGCCCCCTTACAGATCCGGGCCCCCTGGCAATGAACCCCACTCTGCCCCCCTCTCGGCGTGCCTGAGTACAACCCATCTCACCGGCTGCAGTTTGAGATTCCCCCAAGCACCAGTGAGTACCACGACGACCCCCTCCTTCCCTCTCTAATTGCAGAAGACAACAGCTTGTTCTGGTGTTTAGACATTTTTTCTTCAACAGTCTAAACACAAAACTAAACACATCTTGAACGCGTTTTTTTTTTTCCTCCTCTAAATTTCTTCTCCAGCCACTCGGTGTTTACAAGATTCCCAACTTATCTCCCTCACTGTCTTGTCTGTCTCTGCGTCTTTCGCCACTTACAGCTATGAGTCTTGAAGTGGCCCCTTCACAACAGAGCCGCCCAACGCGCCGCTGGCTGTTATTATGCATAGGTGTGAGCTAAATGGGGGGAATTTTCTTTATACTCGCCAGAAGGTCGTCTTGACCTAATCTCTTCATGCGCTGTGATGCTGGTGCGCATCTTACACATGCAGATTTGTGGATTGACGTTCTCAATGGAACGGTGCCAATATTTTTTTACGAATTCGGGATTGAATTACCGATTACTCTATAAACAACCGATCCGATTACCGATTCCATTACATAGAACCAACTGACTTGTGGATGGACGCAATAGGATATATTTGGTGGAAGAAGTGAAGTGAAGTGCAATTCTTAGTATTAGAAAATCAATACTCAGTTCAACATTATTCGATCCAGGTGCCATGCAAAGTCCCGATGTTTCCGATTCCGGATTGTGGCTACCTAATAGCTACATGTAGTGTAATTTGGCTACACACTCAACACAGGCTATACGCACAATCAACCATATAGCATGTATTATAATCTAGTTAGGTCTACAAACACATTGTTAACGTCGCTGAACATATGGGCTACACACTGACCAAAGACCTGGCTACATACTGACCAAAGACTACGCAACACTCGACCAAAGACCTGGACACACACTGACCAAAGACTTCGCTACACATGTGGATACACACCTGCCCTGTACACGCACACCGATTAAATGAAGGCTCACAGACCTACACACTTATAAGTTCAGACAGACCCAGTGTTCGTGCCACCACGGACAAAACTCTCTGTGCAGACAGAATTGACTCACGACTCACTTTCATCCCTCGGACGTGCCGCAGTGATGAGTCGGAAATGAAAGTGAATGGATCATCCCCGTTAAATGTAAAAATAAATTCCTCATGCATCGCTTGCACTTTAATCCCCGGGGCCTGACTGAAAACCTCACACACCCTTGGGGTTTGTATGATAGTAGGATCGTATCATTTTGTTTATTCAGTCAACAACACCCCCCCCCCATCTTCCTGTATGTATATAAGTGTGTCGGTCTACCTGTATTATATAAGTGTGTCGGTCTACCTGTATTATATAAGTGTGTCGGTCTACCTGTATTATATAAGTGTATCGGTCTACTTGTATTATATAAGTGTGTCGGTCTACCTGTATTATATAAGTGTGCCGGTCTACCTGAATTTTTGTTATTCACGATTTGAAAATTCTGGAGAGCGGTTTTGATTGACCTTATTGCGGTCCATCTCTTCAGTTTGCCATTCATTCTTTTGTCTCATGTCAGCCTGAGAGTGGGCATTCTACGTGCATGACATCCAGATGTCAATTGCGGTGACATTGAATGGCATGGTCAACACCATCCTGTAGGCACAAGACCAAGTTAAACAACCCCCCCCCCCAACATTTTCAAACAAGCTACCTTCAACTAGGTCCAAAATACTCGACGAATCTCGGACTAGTTTAAGAAAACAATATGACCGCCCCTCCCCGGTCCATCCCTACCCCCCCCTCTATTGTCCAGCCCTCCATGGATTCGCTCCTCCAGCCCTTCCCCCAGTCCAATCTTCCATAACCCCCCCCCCCCCCTCGGTTGGCTCACACACACAAAAACACCATGTAACGTTTTGAAATATTTTCCCCAAACTCCTTGAGAGAGTGTTGGGCGGTATCGACAACCACTCGATGTGTTGATTGTACAGGCCCACCACGAGTAATCGATTCATCTGTTTTAGTGCACTTTCCTTTCCTTTTACTTAGTAAAATAATAATAATAAACAACAACAAAGACCACTGCTGGATGTTAAATCACCACACGGGCTTCACCCAATCAACTCAAGGAGTTGCTTTCTCTTTCCTCCAATCATTTATCTTCTACACCTCCCCACCCCTACCCCCCATGTAAAAAAGTATCGCCAGAGATTTTTGTTTAGCTTCCAGCTATGTTCACGGAGACGACTACCCCCCCCCCCTTTCCACTCTCTCACTTTCCTCCCTCCCACCCCTTTAATGGGAAGTGAGCTTTGACCCACGGAGCAGGTCAATAATATTGATATAATGTCCTGCTGTCTGCCCCGGGGGTATTAAACACACATCTTCGAAAAAAAGTTTAAAAAAAAAAAAAAGAAAATAGAAACTTTTTGGAATACACGAGATTTTTGATGCCGGAGACAAAACGAAACATGTTTATTTACAGAGATAGGGGGGAGAGGGAGGAGGTAAAGAGAAGTCAGGGCCCTTGCTAGGGAGGAGGTAAAGAGAAGTCAGGGCCCTTGCTAGGGAGGAGGTAAAGAGAAGTCAGGGTCCTTGCTAGGAGGGAGGTAAGGAGAAGTCAGGGCCCTCGCTAGGGAAAGGGAATCCAAACACTTGACAGGGGGCCCTTAGTCTCAGGGCCCAGATAATCATTAACTGACGCTATACATTGATATTGAAGATGATGTTGATGTCTCGGAAGTTTCATGGGTTTATCTGGGGTTTGACATGGACCTGTCATGTGTTTATCAAGGGGTTTGACATGGATCTGTCGTGGGTTTATCAGGGGGTTTGACATGGATCTGTCAAGGGTTTATCAGGGGGTTTAACATAGATCTGTCATGGGTTTATCAGGGGGTTTGACATAGATCTGTCATGGGTTTATCAGGAGGTTTTTCATGGATCTGTCATGGGTCAGTCAGTACTTTTCAGGAAGTCAGTTATGGGTCAGTCAGGAAGTTTTTCATGGGTCCGTCAGGGGGTAAGTCATGGTTCTGTCAGGGGGTCTGAGAGGATTCGAAGTACTTTTTGGCGAGGGCTTTGAAGTGGCAGTGAAAAAGTGGAAGAAGTCGAACTTTACACTGGCATATATATATATAACTGTTCATCCTGTCAGTCCAATGATACCAGAGGGAAGAATGGTAAACCACCCAAGATATCTACTGTTGAATGACGTCAGGCTGGTCACTAGTTACGTGACAGCGGTATTGCCTGTGAGCTGTCGAAATGATATTAACAAAAAAAAAAATTATTATTTCTTTTACTGTTGTTTTAAAACTGTTAAAACTGCCTACTGGAGTACCGATGTATCGCCACTATAACTGAAGCTTGTCTCTATAACCCTGAAGTAAGAACCCAACTTTTAAAAATCTACGGCACGGAAAATAAATTTCGAAAGCCACTTGGCTTGTGAGACCCCCACCCCCCTACCCCCCACCTCCCCCTCCCCCCATTAAGACTAGTTTGGGTCACGCCCACCCCTCACGTCATCCGTGTCCTCCCCCCCCCCCCCCCCTTATAGAATATATAACTTCTGTGATACCTGTAGTCGGTCTTCTGAAATAATCTCACCCGGGTATTGGAGTAATCGAATACAACAAACGACAAGTGTAACCGTAACCAAACTCCTGTCTTCAGTGTACTCTGCAGACACCTTATGCCCCCCCCCTTACCCACCCCACCCCCCTCCCCCCCGGGGGTTAAGGCATGTTTTAAATGTAACACTTGCGTCTCAATTTTGTCCAGGTTGATTTTTTTTATTTTGCCGGAAGTTCAATTAGTAATTGTCCCGGAACGGTGTCAGGGATGGGGGTGGGAGGGCAATATGTAAAAAGGTATTCGCATACCCCACCCCCTACCCACACCTGGCTAGATAAAAAATGGTTATTTAAAAAAAAAAAAATTGCGCTTCGCCCTTTCTGTTTTTCAATGGAACAAACAACAGAAATCTATTAATAGAACATTTCACTCAATGTGATTCCAGAATCTCCTCCATTTTATCTTTCTAGTCACGTGGTGTTAAGTTTTAGATTAAAACAAAAATAAATAAATTCAGACAAATATAAAAAAAAAACGTTTGTGGCGTGAGGGCGCCAACAGCTGCAGCTGGCTTGAAGTTGTTTTTTTTAAATTTCGTTCTTTGTGATTGCACGATTGTATGATTGTATGACTGTATGATAGTAGGGTAGTATGATCGTATGATTGTATGACTGTATGATAGTATGGTAGTATGCTCGTATGATTGTATGATTGTATGATTGTATGATTGTATGATTGTATGATCGTACGATTGTATGACTGTATGATAGTATGGTAGTATGATCGTATGATCGTATGATTGTATGACTGTATGCTAGTATGACTGTATGCTAGTATGGTAGTATGATCGTGTGATTGTATGTTTGTATGATCGTATGATTGTATGATCGTATGATTGTATGATCGTATGATTGTGTAATTGTTTGATTGTATGATCATATGATTGTACGATTGTATGTTGGTATGATTGTATGATCATATGATTGTATGATAATATGATTGTATGATAATATGATGTATGATAGTATGATAATATAATTGTGTGACTGTATGATAGTATGATTGTATGATCCTATGATATTATGATTGTATGATTGTATGATCGTATCATTTTGTTTATTCAGTCATGTTTGCGTTGCTATGGAAGTATTTATATTTTGACAAACGAACAACCCCCCCCCCTCTTTAACCTGTGGACAGACGATACGTGAACTACAAAAAGAGGGGGGGGTACAGTGCCGTAACGAGCTTAACTCGCGCCCGGGGCACAATACCTTTTTAATACCATTCTAGCACC
Organism: Bulinus truncatus; assembly: GCA_021962125.1. Lineage (NCBI taxonomy): Eukaryota > Metazoa > Mollusca > Gastropoda > Planorbidae > Bulinus > Bulinus truncatus. Next base: position 2,339,806 of record JAGDYQ010000117.1, on the reverse strand, counting down.
CCCTTCCACCGTTCGAATAAAACCATGTAATATTATATGTAAAATATACCATATGGCGCCCCTATGTGAGTAGCGCCCGGGGCATGATGCCCCCCCATTGCCCATCCCTCGCTACGCCTCTGAGTGGGGGGAGGGGGGATTTCTTCGACAAACAGCGCAACACCTGGCACATCAAAAATTGATGACGTCATAGCCAGCAGTCGTGTCCGTTAGCCTCCGTTTGGTGTAATCTCTAACCGTCCATCTACATCTGGACTTAATTGGTTCACATGCCTAAAGCTTACATTAAACATTCCCTTTGTAAGATATCTCTCGCTCTTATTTTTTTTTTTTGTTTTATCAACATGCCGCTGAAAACAATCAACTTCCCGCCATTTTTGTTTTGTTTGTTGATTGTTGTCGGGCGAGTTGCCGGTACCCTCATCTCTGTTTGACCAAATGTCCGTGAATCCCTACGGGAGCTCACTCTGTTACTCTACGATACCTGTATGCTGCATTATTCCCGCTCAATTCTTTTGTTTTTTTCGTTTTTGGTTCCCGGCCAAACCCTCGCTGTGAAACAGTGTCCCTGGCATGTATGTGAATAAACCGGGAACCTGGCATAGATCGAATTCAAAATAAACGTATCAAATCTATGCGCTGCACGTCTCCTGCACATACAGGCTCGGTTCCCTCTAAAGCTGTTCCCTTTAAAGATGTTCCCTCTAAAGCTGTTCCCTTTAAAGCTGTTCCCTTTAAAGCTTTCGCCCAATGGGAGGGAACATTGCATATAAACTCAGTTCTCCAGGTCTTTACAGCTCTACAAAACGTATTTCAAAAGGAGAGTGTGTGTTTGTGTGTTCCGACACAATACAGGACACATTCAAACATCTATTAACTGGACAGTATCGATTGAAAGCGCTATTTAATCCGCTATATTGGTACGGAGATCGCTATAAATAGATGCATTAATATCTTTTCACCGAGAGTATGTTAGTACTCATCAAATGACGTAATCAAAGGTACTGTTTATCTGGATTAGAGTACGAAGAGATGGCACACTTTCTCTCTCACCGTCTTTCATTTTAATGCGATCGCCAGTTATATGTAAGAGAGATACTCAGCTGCTTAGTCGTACAATGTACACACACACACATACACACTTAACACACACACACACTAATGCACCATATAATTCTACTCATCTCCCGCAAAGAGCGTCATCCAAAGGATGTCCAAGCGGTGATCAAAGAAAAACTCCTGGTCAGCGAGAGCCCTTTCAAGCAGACACGAAAAAAAAATGGCCTGGTGACATTAAATAAAACAAAACTAACAACAAAACATCAACAGAATCACCATCCATTGGACACCCCACTCCACTGGACACCCCACTCCACTGGACACCCCACTCCACTGGAAACCCCACTCCACTGGACACACTACTCTACTGGACACCCCACTCCACTGGACACCCCACTCCACTGGACACCCCACTCCACTGGACACACTACTCCACTGGACACCCCACTCCACTGGACACCCCACTCCACTGGACACACTACTCCACTGGACACAGGCTCACAATCTTCATCAAAAAGTTTTCAAATCAAGCTTACGACAACGTCTGACCACCCCGTCTCGCCCCCGCCCCTTCCGCGTAGCTGTCGGTGAGAAAACGTGTCGTGGAATCTGAATTATATCATGAATTATTGGACTTTGTCGTTGGGACATAATAGAGGGAGGTATTGTCTAGAACTGTTCAAATTTGTACGCGAAAAAAAAAAAAAGCGAGTTTGGAAAGGAGGAGGGGTGGGGGATGCGATAAAGGTTGGAGGGATTGGGTGGGGGTGGGGTGGGATGAAGTGTATCTGGCATGGTGGGCGGTGATGGGCGTGGTGGTGGGGTGGAGGAGGAGAGATTTTTTTAAGATCAAAGTGAATGCCATATAAATCAACGCGGACGTATCCAATCGCATTACGGATTTCGCTGGCCAGCTTCATGCAGTCCACGGGCGCTACTCAATCTATGACCGGCTTTAAGACCGGATAAAAAATGTCCGATGTGTCCCCCCCCCACCTCCCCATGCTGATTCGGTTTTTTTTTTTTCGTTTTTTTTTTATGGAATTTTTTTTTTTTTGTTTTATTTGTCACAAGACATTTTTCCTGGGAGTTTTATGTTCTGTATGTTTTATGTTCTTTATGTTTTATGTTCTTTATGTTTTATGTTCTTTATAGTTTTATGTTCTTTATAGTTTTATGTTCTTTATGTTTTATGTTCTTTATGGTTTATGTTCTTTATGGTTTATGTTCTTTATGTTTTATGTTCTTTATGTTTTATATTCTTTATGTTTTATGTTCTTTATGTTTATGTTCTTTATGTTTATGTTCTTTATGTTTTATGTTCTTTATGTTTATGTTCTTTATGTTTTATGTTCTCGGTCTTTTTTGTTTTGTTTTTTTTCCTAAGTTCGTTTGAACAAAAGTATTTCGGATTAAACTTGATGTTGTTCAAGATATTCCTAAATGTGCTCCTACCTTTAATTCTGAATAAATCAATCAACATGTATAAAACGTGTTGCCCTTGGGTGAGCAAGCTGTGCAGATCGCGGGCCGCATGTGTTCTTAAAGAAATGACAGACGGGCCGCCCATAGAGTAGATGGATAGAGTGTTTAAATGACCTAATATGAATTGAATGTTTACGTCATTGATGGGGGACGAGGGAACTAGAGCGTAGCGACGGGATAATCATAAACACAATTAGGCCGCACTTGGCCCTCTGGCCGCACTTTGCCCTCTGGCCCCACTTGGCCTTAGAGCTGTAGTCTACTCATATATGTCTAGTGTGACCTATATCAAGCACATAACCTAAGTCGGTTTACTTGTTGCTGTTTGGCGGGCTTTCTTGTGTGTTCATAGAACGGAACATTTGATTGCGTCATTTAGGTAAATTTTTATTATGTAATGACTTAGGACCGGCTCAAAAGGAAGGGGAGAGGGGGGTTCAATCCAAAACATGTCAGGGCAGGGGCAGTAAAGGCACCGTCGTCATCAGCCCTACAATGAATAAGCAATCAATGGATATTTATTAATATTGCACAAATCAATACCTGGGTCCTATTGAACCCAGCCAATAAATCAATATAAACAAAGTGCTAAATACATGTATTTATTGCGATGTCTTTCGCATACATGTAAAGCCAACATGTAAATAACTCTTCAGCGAGGGGCCCCCTTTGACGGCCCTGTGGCCATAAACAGAATTTTCATTAGAACTTATTTAAATCTGCATAGTATTAGCCGTGTCGCTATGCAGCAGTGTTTCCACACATGTGATAACTATTACAATGCTATAGAGCTATGCTTCCGAATTACCAACACTGTTATTGTAATATTTATTATATTTCTATAGAGCGGCCTTAAATAAGTATGCTGTGTATTGGGTCAGTTAGCGTGTTGAATGGCATGGCGTGGGTTTGATCGTGAAAGGTTGGAAGATCAAAGTCGTGAATGGAGAGTGACCGGAGTGACCAGTGTGACCAGTGGAGCATGGCTGTATTTGGTTGAAGAGATCAGGGGTTCGGAGGGAAGGTGGTTGTAGGGAAACATGGAGAAGGGAGTTTAGCGGACAGTAAAGAGTTCATCGTATGGGACAGGTGCTAGTTGACGAGTGTAAAAGTTGGGCCGTTGGTGACTATACTATTTGTCTGGACTTTATTGTTATTTTGTCAGCATTCTTTTTTTTTATAGATTTGATGGATTAAACTTATATTATTTCATTTTTATGAATACATTGTTCCTATTACTGATTGGATATTTGAAGTGTTCGCTGTTGTGTATTAGCGAGCGTTTTCCCAAGTTTCATTTGGTGCGTGGTGTTCAAGAGGCAGTTGGGATGTTGATCTTAAAGAATGCGGACATATTATGAAGTATTAACGAAGGGAATAAATTAGAGGCCCAACAAGATCCTGTACATAACAAGTACTTACTTCAGTTGTTCTTTAACCTTGCGACCCACTTTAATTACACATTTGGTTACGCGACCCATGTTCAAAAAGAAACTACGATAAAAGAAAGATAAAGCGATTTATATTGTAATTATTGATTTATTTTTAAACGTTTGGGTTTATAACTAATTGAAGAATACATTTGTAACTAATTGAAGAACACATTTGTAACTAATTTAAGACTACATTTGTAACTATTTGAAGTATACAGGTGTAATTGTGCGTAAACAGATTCCCGATCTTCAAATTATACATTTGAATTATGTCATGAGCAAACCTGAAAATCGCCCGCAATCCACACTATTAGGTAATAATCTAGTAGTTGTGTACTTTTATGGTACTTTCTGTATCGTCTGAGTATTTACTATACACAACACTGTCATAGTACATTCTGTATTGACATAGTAGCTACAGTTCTTTACAGTATTGCCAAAATCTTAACTTTCCATGTTCCCAACTCCTATACACAGAGACACGGGGAAGGGTCGGGGGAGGGGGGGGGGGCGGGAATGTCTAGTATTGTCAGGATGAGTCTCCCCCCCCCCCCCCACATATCCATGGACTGAGATATATTAAACCCCGAGGGTAAAAAACTCACAGTCTAGTAGAGGAGGGGAGGGAGGGAGAGTGACGAGTAGTAACTATTTGAACGTTCACAACTGGTTGACTTATCGGTTCTGGCTCCACCCCATCCCTTCCCCCACCGTCCGTTCAACTGCTCAACTAACATGAGTACTTTTCTTGGGTTTTTTTTTTATAAGAGGAGTGAGTCAAGTGTTTCTGGAGATGTGGAGATGTGGAGAAATGCTGTTGTGAAGGTTTGGAGATATGCAAATGTGAAGATGTGTAGATATCGAGATTTGGAGTTGTAGAGATGTGATGTTTAGATGTAGAGATGTGGAGTTGTAGAGGTGTGATGTGGAGATATAGAGATGTGGAGTTGTAGAGATGTGATGAGGACATGTCGAGATGTGGAGTTGTAGAGATGTGATGTGGAGATATAGAGATGTGGAGTTGTAGAGATGTGATGTGGAGATATAGAGATGTGGAGTTGTAGAGATGTGATGTGGACATGTCGAGATGTGGAGTTGTAGAGATGTGATGTGGAGATGTCGAGAGGTGGAGTTGTAGAGATGTGATGTGGAGATATAGAGATGTGGAGATGTCGAGATGTGGAGTTGTAGAGATGTGATGTGGAGATACTAAAGGTTGTGGAGGAGTATAAGGGGGGGGGTAAATTTTGTTGATGTATTTGTTTATACGTGGCGGGGGAGGGGCAGGGGTGCGTCATGTGGATAATTACAAATATGTATGCCCATTAAAGAATCACTGTGGGATATTGTAAGTTACAGATGTTAGTAAATCGTTTAGTGTTTCCATGAATCATTCTTTATGGTGTACTCAGTAAATATTGTGTTTCGATTGTTCTTTAATAGCTCGCTTGAATAAAACATCACAATCACATCAATCACACCAATCACATCAATCACAATCACATCAATCACAATCACATCAATCACAATCAATCACAATCACATCAATCACAATCACATCAATCACATCAATCACAATCACATCAATCACAATCACATCAATCACAATCACATCAATCACAATCACATCAATCACAATCACATCAATCACAATCACATCAATCACAATCACATCAATCACAATCACATCAATCACAATCACATCAATCACAATCACATCAATCACAATCACATCAATCACAATCACATCAATCACAATCACATCAATCACAATCACATCAATCACAATCACATCAATCACAATCACATCAATCACATCAATCACATCAATCACATCAATCACATCAATCACAATCACATCAATCACATCAATCACAATCACATCAATCACAATCACATCAATCACAATCAAATCAATCACAATCAAATCAATCACAATCACATCAATCACAATCACATCAATCACAATCACATCAATCACAATCACATCAATCACAATCACATCAATCACAATCACATCAATCACAATCACATCAATCACAATCACATCAATCACAATCACATCAATCACAATCACATCAATCACAACCATCACATCAATCACAACCATCACATCAATCACAACAATCACAACAATCACAACAGTCACAATCACATCAATCACAATCACATCAATCACAATAATCACATCAATCACAATAATCACATCAATCACAATCACATCAATCACAATCACATCAATCACAATCACATCAATCACAATCACACCAATCACAATCACATCAATCACAATAACATCAATCACAATAACATCAATCACAATCACATCAATCACATCAATCACAATCACATCTATCACATCAATCACAATCACATCAATCACATCAATCACAATCACATCAATCACATCAATCACAATCACATCAATCACAATAATCACATCAATCACACTCACATCAATCACATCAATCACAATCACATCAATCACATCAATCACATCAATCACATCAATCACATCAATCACAATCACATCAATCACAATCACATCAATCACATTCACATCAATCACAATCACATCAATCACAATCACATCAATCACAATCACATCAATCACAATCACATCAATCACATCAATCACAATCACATCAATCACAATCACATCAATCACAATCACATCAATCACAATCACATCAATCACAATCACATCAATCACAATCACATCAATCACAATCACATCAATCACAATCACATCAATCACAATCACATCAATCACATCAATCACAATCACATCAATCACAATCACATCAATCACAATCACATCAATCACAATCACATCAATCACAATCACATCAATCACAATCACATCAATCACAATCACATCAATCACATCAATCACAATCACATCAATCACATCAATCACATCAATCACATCAATCACATCAATCACAATAATCACATCAATCACATCAATCACATCAATCACAATCACATCAATGCCAAATAGCACCTTTTCTCCCCTCCCCCAAACACACACCCACACACACACACACACATAGCCACATGGTCTACAATACACTCTGCCGACCTAATGATAACTGACCGTTTAAACTATTGTGCAGCCATGCGTGTAAAACAATCACACACACACCCATTGATGTACTCTGTCACACACAACACACACACACACCTATTGCTGTGTTGTGCGTGACTGAGTACTGCAATGGGTGCATGTGTTGTGTGTGACACAGTACAGCAATGGGTGTACGTGTTCTGTGTGACATCATCAGGTGACCACCACAAACATTCTGCCGCTAATCAATATTGCATCGATACCAACCGGCGATCAATCAATAACATCAAACCCTCCCACCCCCCGCCCACGGTCATCAAGGCACGGGGCGACCCAGTTTAACACGCTTACAAACTTAACGCTCATGTTGCCTCACGTTCATGTTGCCTCACGTCCATGGTTTTGGCCAATGGGTGTGGTGGCGTGGGGTGGGGTGTGGTGGCGTGGGGTGGGGAGGCAGGGTAATTAAAGGGCGACTAATTTATGGCTAAGGGCTTAAATCATTAATCCCCCACCTATTTTTTTTTGGATCTTTCTCGCCCGTTGAGTAAAACTTTCTCGCCCGTTGCGTAAAACTTGCGCGCATGAATCGTTGAAATGTTGATGAGGACGGATTAGCCCAGGCAACGCGTACCATGGCTCTGTGTCTCCCATGGGACGCGATCCGTCGCTTGTTACACTTCTGCTGTGCGGAGAGAGCAGACGACAAGTTTCTTGATCATTCGTCTGGACGGACTGAGCAGGGGATAAAATAAAGAGATGAAAAGATTTGATGGTCAATGCTTCAACGGACATGGGGAGTTCAAGGCGACAGTGTGGACGATGTTGTGGTAACAGAGGGGCGGCTTCTAACAGAAACAGAATAGGGCGAACAGTGTGTTTTTGACAAATGGTTGACTTTACGATGGGCGTACACATTCTGTTTTTGTGTCACAGAAATAAAGATGGTCATACACATTCAGTTTGAGTGCCACAGAAATAAAGATGGTCATACACATCCGGTTTTAGTGTCACTGAAATAAAGATGGTCATACACATCCAGTTTGAGTGTCACATAAATAAAGACAATAAAATCTTACTGTGAAGTAAAAATCTTCAGTGGGACTTTATTTTGATAATCTAGGCCAGTGTTGGCCAACTTTTTTTGTGGCCGCGTGCCCAACATTCAACCAAAAAAAACCCAATTATTTGTCTCACGCGTGCCGTGGGTTTGCGACTATTGACCTAATTCATTCAAAGGCTACGTCTTCGCCCAAACAACTGAAATTAAGATAATAATGAAACGTTTTCTTCATAGCAACAAAAGTTCACCTCAGGTTTGAAAATGTATTTTTATTTGTCTAAATATTTGCCTAACTTTGAAACTTTATAAATGTCAAACATTCGCTCCCTTGTTTCGGGCCATTATCAAAACTTCACATTTTATGTCAACAAACTTCAAAATAATAAAGAAACTATTTTTATCATGCAAACAATTTTTAGTTTATCTAGCAAACAAACCATTTACATTTTTTTTTACAATTTTATTTAACAAACAGATTACAATTAAATGTTTACAAAAAAAGGCCGTGTTTTCCAAAATCAACCTGTCTATCAACCTGTCAATCAATCAATTGATCAATAACTCTATCAATCTTTCCGTTTCAATTTATTTCCTGAAAGGGGAAGTCCAGTGTGATGTATGGAGTCGCATCCGGAAAAGGAGATTACCATTTTATCAAAGGATTCCTGAGCTGCGCACGTTTGAAGATATTCCTTTATAATATAAAAAAAAAATATTTGGTTATTGGAATGTTTGGGTGGGGTAATATTTATGACGGCATATCGGGCTCCGTTTGATCTCTAGACGGCACAACTTCAGAATTTTGTCGGCATATTGGGCTCAACTTTAGAATGTTTCCCAATGACTAAAGTTAATCGTAAAGTAAGGTATCGTCATGTTTCTCCACACCTGGATGAGGCAGGAGCCCTGACAGTAGAGAATAGGACAAATGACCTACATACAGGTACGAAACACTTGCCTGGGAATCTTAATCGACTGTTGAAGAATATCACTGCAGGTGCAATAGCCATGTGTTGAGAAGATTGTACAGCTCCGTCGAATATCTCCGTCATATTGCTAGGTTAACTTAATACCTTGTTATACTATTAGCTCGGTTATATACATTGTTATGCTGTTAGCTCGGTTATATACCTCGTCATATAAATACGTCATATAGCATCAAATAGCTCCATTGAATAGATCCACAATAAAGCTTCATTAATGAATTCCTTCATATACCCCGTCATGTAGCTAGCTCACTCATATACCTCGTCATGTAGCTAACACAGTCATATACTTAGTCGTATAGCTAGTACACACATATCTAGTCATGTAGCTAGCTAACTCAATTCACCCGGTTTGTAATAAGCTCACTCAATTACGCCGTTATAAAGCCTCACAGTGCTACCACATCAAATAGATCCACAATAGAGATCCAAATATAGCTCACTCATTTAGATTTTAGTTCCAAAGCTACTATCACGGAATATACTGTCGATTAGCTCCATATATATATATATATATATATATATATATATATATATATGTGTGTGTGTGTGTGTGTGTGTGTGTTTGTGACAGTTTGTGTGTGTATGTGTGTGTGTGTGTGTGTTTGTGACAGTTTGTGTGTGTATGTGTGTGTGTGTGTGTGTTTGTGACAGTTTGTGTGTGTATGTGTGTGTGTGTGTGTGTGTAACTCGGCTCAATTAGACAGCCCCACTATAAAGCCAAATTACTGAACTACACTGTATATAACCAGCGCTAATAGCAACCTTATTAAGCTCCTTCATGTTATAGTTCCATCATGTTATAGCTCCATCATGTTATAGGTCCATCATGTTATAGCTCCATCATGTTATAGCTCCATCATGTTATAGCTCCATCATATAGCCCAATTTCTATAGCTTCATAATATAACTAAATAAATCAAATCTAATCATTTAATAATTTAATAATCATATGTTATAAATTGATGTATTCTAGATATTTCCCAAAACTTAAAAAAGTTTAAATCAATTCAGAACATGTTCTTTAACTACTAATTTGTCTAGATCAGAACATGTTCTTTAAACTACTAAACTTTGATTGCTGTAACGAACAAAGACTTATATATTCCACTAATATCTACTAATTATTCAATAACCTAGATTCGTTCCAATAGAATGACATGCATTTCATACACACGTCGTCTGCTCGGCTACATCGTGTGCAGACGTCACTTTCGGTGCGGAGGGCGAGTAGCGACACACAAAAAGGGCGCGAAAAGCCAAACGATAAACAGCCTTATAAATATTCATCGCCAGTTAATAATCAATAGATTTTTGTCTGCTGTCTGCTTGTGAAAGGAAAGACTTTTTTTTCAATGACCAATGAGGGTTTGTGGGAGTGAAGGCTGTTATTGTCTAGTCATGAAACCCATTGGTGGATGCTTTTGTGTGAGTATGCAGATGTGATAGATATTTTTTTGTGATGGGGTCAGTAGGTGTGAAAGTCTGTCTGTTCGTTTATTGATGGTATCTATGTATTTATGTATCTATCTATGCATCCAGGGACGAGGCGTGAGTGTTGCCGATCGTAACTATTACAGAGAAAATTATTGATGTTTTTACGCTATATACAAAACACATACGAACATAGATTTATAGATTTGTATACATTTTTAGACTAACAACATATACGGTATATATATATATATATATATATATATATATATATATATATATATATATATATATTTAAACTATGAATGATTATGCTAACTATATTCAATAAACACAGTACCATTGTATAGCATTTTGTATAAATATCTATCTATCTATCTATCTATCTATCTATCTATCTATCTATCTATCTATCTATCTATCTATCTATCTATCTATCTATCTATCTATCTATCTATCTATCTATCTATCTATCTATCTATCTATCTATCTATCTATCTATCT